>JBBPDI010067063.1:0-18473 GCA_037974545.1 Cucumis variabilis
AACACTCATCTACTTACCCTAAAGTAGGGAAGGAGTGAATTCCATCTTGTGTAATTATGTTCCCAGCTCCCCACTCGATCTTGTCCCCAAAGTGATAAGCTTATGAGTCGACAATCTGGCCACTCTTACATGTACAAATGAAAGGACAATCCCTCGTGAACAGGAGTTCATAACACATTCATGATTAAGACTAAGTTACCTAGGTCATCCTAGTAAAATAGAAACCTAACTAGTTAACGGAGTTACATCTAATGGTTACTATTTCGCAGTCCAGTTTTATGCAAACTCATTGCATAGGATACCCTCACTCATATGTCAACTACACGAACACGTTAAATCATTGTATTTGTATGAAATACAAAGTGAGATGTATCCGTAGTGTTACCAAGATAAGATATCCAATTTTATCCCTATACTATAGACCCTTTAAGCTAATCTTGAACATTGATCTCTGTATGTCTCTATATACTGTTCAAGATTCATTAAAAAAACTTAGGATGTTAGTTTATTAGATTTGAGTTATTAAGACAAAATTAATATTATAATCAATAACAATTATTACAATAATAACATTTTATTAATAAGGTCAATGGATTATATTTACAATCTTTGAGTTTTAGAACATAAATCCCAACAGAAGTAGCTTCAAAGAATCTTACCGAAAATGATAAAGATGAAATAGAAGATTTAAACAGAAAAATAAATCGTTTAGAAATAAAAGAAAGAAAATCTGGTAGAGAAGATGAATAAATCGCAAAGAAGAAGAAAGAAAAGTGACGAAACGTCTGCAATATTCAAGGACAAATATGAAAATTATGAAAATATTGTACCAACTTCATGGGCTTTTGCCTTTGGTTACACAAGCCGTAAATATTTTTGTGTTTTGTTACATTTATGAAAATTAACCTAATGAATACTCATATTTAAAGTGGAGATGGTAGTGATATTTATAGTCTAAAGCGGAGAAACTATGGAGCATTGTTTTACAATGTGTGTGAGAGTTTGTAACTGTGGCAAATATCAAAACTAAAAATTGGTTTGAAGTATATTACAAATATAAATTAAGAGAAAGCAATTTCAAGTCAAAAAAATTAGCATTTTAAAAGATCGTAATTTGAAGATTCTTTCTCTACTTTCATCACATTTCTTACCTCCTCCCGAGCATTTCTCTGTATTGATTTTAGTGAGTTTTTCTTTCTTTTCTAAGTTTAATTATCTTGTATTTTTTGTTCCAATATCTGTATATAATAACAATGCGTCCAATAGTAATTATGATATATATATATATATATTGCTTCTCTTCTCGTCACATTTTCTCTTAGAAAGCATTAACAAAAATGAGGATGAAGTAAAAAAAAATAAAAACATACAGGTCATCATTCTTCAAAACCCAAAGTTCTTCCCAGAAAAGTCACAACCATTGTGAAACCATAATACCATTCTCAATACAAAAGAGCTAAAATTGTAGTTGTAGGAATTGCTTGACAAACGCTTCATTCAACCGAGTGTGTCACCTTGGGATGCACAAGTTTTGTTTGTTAAGAAAAAAGATAGGTTGATGTGCTTATGTATTGATTACAGAGAGTTAAATAAGGTGACTGTTAAGAACAAGTATCCTTTACCTAAGATTGATGACTTATTTGGCCAATTGTAGAGAACTACAATATTCTCTAAGATTGATCTTCGTTTGAGATACAATCAGTTGAGGATTAACGATAGTGACATTCTGAAAATAGCTTTTCATTTCAGATATAGGCATTATAAGTTCATTGTTATGTCTTTTGAGTTGACGAATGCTCTAGTAGTGTTTATGGACTTGATGAACAAAGTGTTTAAGGATTTCTTGTGATTTTATGATTATATCTTGGTTTATTCCAAGACAGAGACAAAGCAAGAGATGCATTTATGCATGGTTTTAGGGACTCTTCGAGCTAACAAAATGTATGCAAAGTTTTCCAAATGTGATTTTTGGCTTAAGCAAGTGTATTTTCTAGTCCATGTGGTGTCTATAGACGGTGTTTCTATAAACCCAACAAAAATTGAAGTTGTTACTAGTTAGTCTCGACCTTCCACAATCAGCGAGGTTTATAGCTTTATGGGTTGAACGGACTATTACCGATAGTTTGTAAAAGACTTTTCTCATATAGTTACTCCTTTGACTCTTTCACCAGGAAGGGGACTGCTTATTTGGAACAAAGCCTATGAAGAAAGTTTTCAGATTCTTAAGTAGAAGCTTGTCCTACATCCACTTTTACTGTACTTAATGCTTTAAGGAGTTTTGTGATTTACAGTGATGCTTCTATGAAAGTTTTGGGTTGTGTTCTGATGCAACAAGGTAGAATAGTTGCTTATGATTTGAAGAGTCAAGAGCAAAACTACCCTACTCATGATCCAGAATTGGCAATATTGATTTTTGCATTAAAGATTTAGAGACACTATATATATGGTGAGAAGATATAGATCTTTATAAACCACAAGAGTTTGAAGTACTTCTTCATCCAGAAGGAATTGAATATGAGACAACATAGATGGTTAGAGCTGGTCAAAGTTTATGACTATGAGATCTTCTACCATCTAGTTAAGGCTAACGTGGTAGCTGATGCTCTTAGCAAGAAGGTAGCTAATTCAGTAGCTCTTATTACTAGTCAAACTCAGTTGCATTAAGACTTTGAAAGAGCGAGGATCATAGTTCCAGTGGAGGAAGTCATTTCACAATTGGCTTGGTTGACAGTAGAACCGACCTTAAGGAGAATTATTGATGCTCAGTGTGGCGATCCCTATCTAAGTGAGAAGCATTGCATGGTAGAATTGAGGCAAGTCGATGGATTCTCTATATCTTAAAATGGTGGTCTCATGCTTACACTTCAAGAAAATGGAGATCTCCCAATGCAACAAGGCGTTAAGAGTTGTACTGAAAAGGCGTTGAGAAATCCTTTTCAGACACAAAAATCCCGTCAAGATTAGAGTTAAAGAAAACGAGTCGGTAAAGGATTTCTCGATGCACAAAATAAAGCGTTGGGAGATGCCAAGGGATCTCCTGGCACTATATTTGTTTGTTAGAAAATCCTCTATTTTTTTTTTTTTTTTGCATAATTGAGAGCGAGATCTAAGCAAACGATTGAAAAAACTAGTAAAGCTAAAGATAAAATTAGAAGTAGGATTTAGGATTTTAGAGTAGAAATCTAACTTAAATAAATAACTAATCGAAAGAGATAGTAGCAATGGTAGCACCGAAAGGAAGGATCAAGAACATATAGGACAATAACAATAAATCAATAACGAAAAATCAACAATAAAAGCAAAATTTACATAATCAACAACAAATCCGCAACAAAATGAACATAGTTTACACATTATTGGTACAAAAGAATTATATGTTGGTGGGTTGGTGATGGCGACAAGTGAAAAGAGGAAAAAAATGAAGAAAGAGATCGACTTACCATCAGCGAGGGGCGGCGAGCAAATGTGAAAATCAGACGACAAAGTTTAACGACAAAGACCGGATGGTGGACAGCGATGGGAATCTTCTCCCTCTTTTGGAAGTTCGAAATCTCTCTCTCTCGTTTTTCGTCTGCCTTCCAAATCTATAAAAAAGATCTGAAATAGATTTTAAAGGGGAACTTTGGATGCTTGCTTGATGTTTGTTTGTGTGAACTGGTGTTTTTCCAATTCGATTCAGACTCAGACTCAAGATTGTTTAAATGCACAATTAATTCTATGCGATCAGTCATCGGTCATGACCATTGTATGCAAAGTACTAGCCATGTACATCTTACTGCATAACTACTAAGTCCTCGTTGAGTACAAATTTTCTTATTGCTTGTCCAAGTATAAGCGAAGCAATCGATTTATCTGGATAATCCAGAGTTGAACACGAGGAATTGATATCAAAGTTTTAGTTCTAGAGTTTACTTATCAATTAGGAGATATAAAAGAATTAATTAAATAGTATAAAGGATGCAAGAGTGAACTCTACATACTTATGTACACCTAGAGAATTCTGTAAAGGGAAATTAAAATGGTAGTACGATGGAGATGCGAACTAACTTGTATGTAAGAAGAGGGTGAAGGAAGATCTATGCATTATCAGGCAATTAAGCAATGTGATAGCTTTGATGCAATATAACTTTCTTAACTAGCTTATGATTAAGGCGAGCTCCTCTCAAAGTCTTTAAATGCCACACTTGCTCACCTTTCGAGATCCAAGTGACTTAGTGTGATTATGCAAGATATATCTAGAAGAGTTCACTTATAATCCTTATAGAACTTTTCGTTTAAGGACAAAAACCTCTCAGCGTCTAATGTCTGCACTTGTTCACCTCTCGGAATACAAGTGTTGGGAGTTATCTCGCTTAGGTGGGGTTTGTCGTCAAACTCTTTCTTGTGCGCATTAGCCTTATCCTTGTTACTTGCCCTCTCGGAAAGTTGGCAATTGACACTGGCCAAGTGATAAACACAGCTGAACTAATGCGACAAAAATTATAAGCTAGACTTCTTATCTAGAACTTATCACAAACTTAGACTACAAATAACACATTGACAAGTGAACAATAAAGAAGTGATGGTTTGAAAAGGTATAAATATGTAATATATATTAAGGACTGTAGGCTTTTGACCATTCTACAATGTGAACAACATATATTACAAAGAAATGCAACTAAAATGGCAAAAAAGGAGAATGAAAACTATTACAAGTTATGGAAAATGAGAATATGGAATCTTCTCTACTCAGATGTTGAGCTCTCACTCTACAATCTGATCGGAGAAGGAGAGAATAGGATTTACAAGCGGCTGAAGGGCTACTCTGGTCTGTCTCTCTATATTTTTGGCCTATATAAGCTCTTGGGTCCATTCAGACCCGCCTCTCCTTTAGGATTGTAGGCTTTCGACCATTCTACAATGTGAACAACATATATAACAAAGAAATGCAACTAAAATGGTTAAAAAGGAGAATGAAAACTATTACAAGTTATGGAAAATGAGATTATGGAATCTTCTCTACTCAGATGTTGAGCTCTCGCTCTACAATCTGATCGGATAAGGAGAGAATAGGATTTACAAGCGGCTGAAGGGCTACTCTGGTCTGTCTCTTTAGATTTTTGGCCTATCTAAGCTCTTGGGTCCATTCAGACCCGCCCCTCCTTTTGGTAGAGATGTTCTTTTGTAGATATCTTTTCAGTGGGAAATTTCTATTATTCTAATCATTTCAACCCTGATAGTAGCCTTGTCACATCACATTCATCTTCAGCTACCATTCTTGTCGTTTAGTGAATCTTTCCCATGTGATAATATGGTTCCTCGCTTAAAGGTGCTAGTCACCAAACGGTTCCCATCGCGTAGCCTTTGCGTGAAATGTCCCCTGCGATTCACTAATTTCTTTCTTTCTAATCATCCTACGTTAAGACATGGAAATCGCGTAAAACAGACATAATGTTTATGTAAGATGTATTTCTAAATACTTATGAATTTACAAGATGAGTATATGTGTTTCGAATCCATTATTCTACCAAAGAGGTCATAATAACTTGTATTTTTACAAGTTATCATCGATTGAGGTGCGTTGGAAGTTCCTACACCAAGTTCGACGCCATTATGCATGGCATCTGGAAAAGTTAAATATAATAAAAAAATTGAAATTCTCCCGACACTGTTATCCATGGCGTGAGGAGAGTTAAATATAATAAAAAAAGTTCTAAAATTCTCTGAACGCCATTATGCATGGCGTTAGGAGAAGTTTATAACTTTTTTTATTAAATTACCTTATACTGACGTCGTCTTATGTTACGACAAAGTTGTCAACCTTTTCCAACGAAGCTTCTATGACGCCAGAAGAAGCATTTTTTTTCGATGTTACTTATCCTGATGTCCGTGTTGTGTGTTGGAAAATATGTATTTTCTTATAGTGTTAGGAGAAGTTTGTGCAGGCCGTAAACAGTGAAATTAACAAGAAGAGGGGTAGAAATTGCCTTAGAATCTTGCATGTTGAAGCATCGCAAGACTCTCTTCAAGTAATTGTTTTTAGATGGCCAAATCTTCCTATTATTTTTGTCGGGATGAATTTTGCATCCTCGGAATCTTGTTTCCTGGTCATAATCCTTCATTTCAAATTCCCTAGCCAAATGTGCCTTCAATTCTTCAATATTAATCTTTATTAGGACATAGTACCAACATGTCTACATACAAAATTATCTTAATGTTTGCTTAAGTTTGTTTAATTTATTGAACAATATTTATGAATTCATTTGATTGAGAATGAATTAATTTTGTGAAAATTATAGTTAATTAAATATTTGTTGGATGAATGTTTAATTAATTGAAGGATTTGAAATGTTGATGTTGTTAAAAAAAATGATTTTTGTTGTGTTATTGTTTTTATTTAGAATTTGGTGGATTTTAAAAAAATTTGGTTAATTATATGTGTATATATAATTATTTATGGAAGTGAATAATTTTGATGTCACACATATCATTATTAAGAAAAAGAAGAAAAGGAGTTGATGTAATGGAAGAGAGGTAAATGAGAAGAGAGAATTAATAAATATGTATATATATATAAAGGATATTTTAGGTGTGGGAGAAAAACTTTATTGTATTTATTTTTTAAAAGGAAAGAAAAGAAAATAATGATATTTATAATAATAATAATAATTGTATTCCAAATATAAATGATCGTGTACCAAATCTAAACGATTGTTTTTCAAATATAAATGATCATGTTCCAAATTTAAACAATCGTGTACAAAAAAATATTGAAAAAATTTATTGAGATTTGGCTACCCAAATTTTAAACAATCAAATCTA
Source organism: Cucumis variabilis (assembly GCA_037974545.1). Classification (NCBI taxonomy): domain Eukaryota; kingdom Viridiplantae; phylum Streptophyta; class Magnoliopsida; order Cucurbitales; family Cucurbitaceae; genus Cucumis; species Cucumis variabilis. The sequence continues at coordinate 6,802 of JBBPDI010067063.1, forward strand.
AACGATCGTGTGCCAAAAAATCTTGAAAAAAAAATCGTTTAGATTTAGGTAACCAAATACCTAAATCTAAACGATCGAATCTAAATAATCGTATAAGAAAGAATAACGAAATCTAAACGATCATTTTTCAAATATATTATGTCTACTGAATGCCAATAAATCTCGAGCCGTTTTTTATATTTTTCATTATGAGCCTATGAACTTTTTTCGTTTTTGAAATTGTTCTATAGCGTGTAAATATTTTGTCGCTTTGCTATATTTTGGAAAAAACCACAATAATAATGATAACAATGGACATTTTTAAAAATAGCAAAATAAATTAAAATATTTACAAGCTATAACAAAATTTTGAATTCTATCAATGATACTCATCGATAGACTTTTATCACTCTCTATCAATGCCACTGAAAGAAGCATATCAATGGTTATTATTGATAGAATCTAAAAATTTTGCTATATGTAAATATTTTGTCAAATTTACTATGTTTTATAATTCCTCTAATAATAATAATATTATATATTATTATTATTTTAAAAAGGGGCCTTAGGCTGCATGCCAATCATCTTTTCCATCTCTTCATCTTTTTATTCCCTATCTGTGACCTAGCTCGTCACCACCTCTCTCCTGCAAACCCATTGCCAATGACTTCGTTTTTCATCTCTCTCTCTCTTACGTCTGAAGCCTAATCGTTCACCTCCGTCGTTTTTCGCCAAGTCTCCACGTTGCAAGATTTCGAGTCGTTTCCTCCTTTCACGTTTGTTGTCTTCGTTTTTTGTCAAGCTACAAAACGTCATCGGGTCAACATCTCCTCGTATCTTCATTCCAGTCGTGTCGAAGCTTCCAAGCAGTCATTCACTTCGAACCGTCCAGCCGTGCTTTGCATTTTCGTGTGTAAGAAACTCGAGCCAAGCTCCTTGCCTTAAGCTGATAATAAAAAACCCGAGTTGAGCCTTCCTCTTCTCTTTCAGCCATGCGAGCCCTTCCTATCTAATCCAAACTGCGTGCAAGTCCAGCCATTGCTACAACTCTTTTAAAGCAGTTGAGCCATTTAGATTAAAGTTGACTATTTTCTTTTAAGGTTGTTGGCTAAGTTTTGGAGCAAATTGTGAAATTTATCCAACTAAGATTGAATTAGTCTCAACCACAACTTTAAGTAAGTTTGGAAGCCTAAATAAATAATTTGATGATTATGGTCGAAAATTATTAATTGAACTTTGTTTATGTTTAGGGTTGGTTTGTTTGGGTCTCTATATGGCAAAATCAACTACAGTACTCTAATGGGTAGACAAAATCCTCTCTCTATGTACTTGTACGGACGCACAACCCATAGAGCTATCATGGACATATGTCACGACATGCATGCAGGGCTCGTGGGCTGCCTTTCGTGGACACATGCCAGTACTATGGACATGTGTCGTAGGCACATGTGGGCTATCACATGGCTGTGTTGGGCTGTTAAACGAGCATGCTTGGTATAACGAGCATAATCTAGAATGTGTTTGCTTATGGCCATATGTCCAAATACTTCCAATTTATCTTATCTCTATGTCTTATATTTAGTTTTGCTAGTTGCTTTCCTTTTTAAGTAATAAAGTCTGGGTGTGACATTTCGACATTTTCATATGCAAGCCTACCAGAGCTGAAAATGTTCAAAATGTATTATATGAAAGACATAGTAGTTGAATCCCCGCTCAAGCCTTATCGCACTCTTTGCAATCTAAGCTTTTCGTTGAAATTGAGTCTTCAATGCTTGTTTTAACAACGATTTCAATGAAATATTTCAAAAATGTGATAAAAGGTAAAATTGTACCGTGAGTTTGTACACATTTTCGAATTTCGATCAATTGACTAGTTGACTGGCTCAAACAAGTGCTACAAATCACTCATCCCAAGGTTGAAAGGTTGCGATTGTGACAAGTGATATCAAAGCCAAATTGGCTAGTTGACAGTTTAGATAGAAAGATGTTAGTTGTGAAACAATCGAGCAAGACTCATAATGAATGACTTGTTGGACTTGAAGAGCAAATGCTCTACCTGGTGGAAGTTCATGATTCCATTCATTTCTTAGAAAAGCGGCTTGAGGATGTTTTCAATAAAGTCGATGACATTGATGCAGTGTTCGATTTTCTCAATAAATTACCCATACAAGAATTGCTGACTAGAGTTGACCCTCTAGAATCCCAAATTGTAAGAATGGGAAACGTCACATACGAGCGTGGGAGCAGTTCATCGAGCTTTGCTGCCAATATAGAAGAACAAGTTATTGAGCTAGATAACTCCCACAAGAATATATCAGAAATGATAAACGACACGATAGAGAATTTTTTAGCTACCCTCGATGTCGTTAAGAATGAAATAACATACATTTTGTGTGTCTTAGAGAGGTACAGTGATGTGATGACAGATAGTCCTCCTAAATCTCTGCCTCTGCGAAGAATGATTGATCATGAGATAGAGTTGCTGCCAGGGGCAAAACCGCCTGCAAAGAATGCTTATCTTATGGCGCCACTGAAGTTGACTGAGCTTCAAAAACAATTAGATGAATTATTGAATGCAGGATTTATTATACCTGTGAAAGCTCTGTATGGAACCCCAATCCTTTTCCAAAAGAAGGATGGAAGTTTGCAGTTGTGCATCGACTATCGTGCCCTGAACAAGATTACAGTTTGCAACAGATACCCGCTTCCCATAATCACTAACTTGTTTGACTGTTTACATGCGATAAAGTTTTTCGAAGCTAGACCAGTGGTTGGGTTATTATCAAGTGAGAATTGTCGAAGGGACGAACTTAAAACGACCTGTGTCACGAGGTATGAGGCATTTAAATTCCTTGTTATGCCATTTGGTCTTACCAATGCGCCTGTAACTTTTTGTACGCTGATGAACCAACTCTTCCATGAATACCTTGACAAGTTTGTCGTGATCTATCTTGACGATATATTGGTCTATAACTCCAAGATAAAAGAACACAAGGATCACCTCCAAAGGGTTTTCCAGAAACTAAGGAGAACCAGTTGTATGTCAAGAGGAAAAAAATGTTCCTTTGCGTAAAAACGGATAAATTTCCTGGGTCATGTGATTGAGTGCGACCAAATTGGTATGAAGGAGGATAAGATTGTTGGGATACGTGATTGGGGAGTACCAAGGTCAGTCACTGACTTGCATTTCTTTCTCAAATTAGCTAACTATTACAGGCGATTCATAATAGCCCATGGGGGTATGAAGGATTCTCCAAAAGAGCAAGCCCGCTAACCGAGTTATTGAGAAAAGATAGCCCATGGGGTTGGACATCTGAATGTCAGACCACCTTCGATGAGTTAAAGTAATCTATGGTCGAAGGGCCAGTTCTTGGGATCGTTGATGTACCCCAACAGTTTAAAGTCAAGACCGATGGTCTGATTACGCGTTGGATGGTGTTCTCTTGCAAAATGGACACCCCATCATATATGAGAGTCAAAAGCTTAATGCCGAGGAGAGGAGATACACGGTGTCTAAGAAGAAAATGCTTGATATGGTACATTGTCTAAAGGTCTGGAGACAATATTTACTGGGGTCTACTTTTGTTGTGAAGACAGACAATAGTGCTACTTGTCAATTCTTTACCCAGCTGAAATTGACTTCAAAACAAGCAAGGTGACAAGAATTTCTAGCTGAGTTTAATTTTGAGTTTGAACGTAAGAAATGGATGAGCAATCGGGCAGTCGACGCGCTTAGTCAAAAAAATGAACATGCAACTCTATACATGTTAGCACATCTTGTCGCAAGTCAGATTGATGGCCCAATGTGCGATATTTTGAGAAAATTCCTGCAGACAAATTTTGTCGCTCAAAATGTCATGAATTTAGCTAAGGCAGGTAAGACAAAACAATTTTGGATTGAAGATGATCTATTAGTAACAAATGGAAAGCGGTTGTATGTCCCTAGAGAAGGGGACTTGAGGAAGAAATTACTACACGAGTGTCACGACACTCTGTGGACTGGTCACCACGGATGGCAAAGAACATACGCCTTACTAAAGGACTACTTTTGGCCCAATATGAAGCACGATTCATGCAATACACGACGACATGTCTCGTCTGCCAACAAGAAAAAATTGAGAAAGCGAAAGTTATTGGACTTCTTGAACCTCTGTCAATTCCAACAAGACCGTGAGAGAGTATTTCTATGAACTTCATCACCGATCTCCCTAAAGTAGGTGATTATGAGACCATCTTGGTCATCCTAGATCGATTTTTAAAATATGCCATTTTCATTCCCCTACCAAGTTATGTTCAGCCAAATTGATAGCACAATTGTTCTTCAAACATATTGTCAAGTTATGGGATGTACCAACAAGTATTGTGAGTGACCGAGATGGCAGGTTTATTGGCACTTTTTTAACAGAACTATTCACTTTTTTGGGGACAAATCTGAATGAGTCCTCAAGTTACCATCCTTATACAGATAGTTAGATCGAGCAGTTCAACTGTATGCTCGAAAAATATGTGTGCCATTTTGTTAATGCAAGGCAGAAGAATTGGATTTAGTTGTTGGATGGAGCTCAATTTTGTTTTAATGCTTAGACGAGCTCGTGAACTGGGAGAAGCCCATTTGAGATTGTTTGTGGTAGGTAACCTATATTGTCGCACCTTGTTGATCACCCCTATGCAGGAAAGAATCCTCAGGCTCATAATCTTTCTAGGAAATTGAAGCAGCAACGGACATCGCTCGAGCCTATCTAGAGAAAGCCTCGAAGCGAATGAAGAAGTGGACAAATAAGAAGTGTCGTCCTCTTGAGTTTGAGGCAGGAGATCAAGTCCTCATTAAACTACGAGCGAAACAGATTCGATTCTAGAGACGCAAAGACCAATGCCATGTGAGGAAATATGAAAGACCAGTGGAAGCGCTGAAAAGGGTAGGGAGTACATCTTACAGAGTGGCGTTGCCCACATGGATGAAAATTCACTTAGAAATTCATGTGAGTAACTTGAAGTCCTGCCATCAAGATCCTGACGACATGCAGCGTGTCACAATCGTACCCTTTCAAACTCGAGATGGACGATTGTGTAACACCTGTTCGAACTCGATGAACAAGTTAGTCGATCAAAATCCAAAAGTCGATTAATCTTGGTGTATGATGTAACCTTCCTTTGCGTTCTTAAGAAAATTGTTTATAAAACGCGAGAAAGAAGTAAATACATTGGAGTTGACGTTACAATATGCAATAAAGATTGTCAGTTGCAAGGAAAAAGAGTTTGCAATATGCAATAAAGATTGTCAGTTGCAAGGGAAAAGGGTTTGCTTGCAAAGAAGATGGCACTGCTTGGGCTAGGGTTCAACTAGTATGCCTCTCCTATAGTACATTTTAAACATTTTAAGCTCTGGTAGGCTTGCATATGAAAATGTTGAAACGTCACACCCAAGCTTTATGACTTAAAATGGAAAGCAACTAGTTTAAATTAAATATAATACATAAAGATAAAATAAATTGGGGATATTCGGACATACGACCATAGGCAAACACGCCCTAGACAAGTATGACCGTGACATTCTCCCCTACTTAAACAGTTGACGTCCCTGTCGACTAGCAAAGCTGGAATTCTTCAATCTTCTGCTTTCACACTTTGAGGTCTTCGGTACGTCTTCAACTAGTTTCTTCTACGGGGAGGTTCTTCTACTTCACTAGGATTTCATGTACCCTCGTCGTGGGTCTTCTACATTTCCCCACTCTCTTAGTAAGGATTTTTTCGCTTCTACTAGTCCTTCGTATCTTCTCACGTGGTGGTGGTCTTTTTATCTTCAGAACCAAGTCTGTTTAGGTCGCAGTTTAACAAGGACCTGATCTCCCGCACGAAAGTCCAAGGGACAACGCTTCTTATCCACCCACTTTTTCAGCCGCTTTAAGGCTTCCTCTAGGCAGGCCCGAGCGACGTTTGATTTTCACTTCCACTTCTTGGTAATGTTGTGAGCTTGAGGATCTTCTCAAAATATGGGGGATCAACACGACGCGACAATACAAGTTGTCCACCACAAACAATCTCGATTAGGCTTCTGCCAGTTGACGAACTCATCACAGCATTAACACAAAATTGGGTTATCTTCAACAACTGAATCCCATTCTTTTGTTCTGTCTTATCGACCTTAGCCAAAATCACACCATCTTGAGCAACAGTTTTTCTGTAAGGAATCCTTCGACGCATCCCGCATTGGGCCATCAATTGGACATGCCTATATACGAGTCAACATGTATGGAATCACATGATCGTTTCTCTGACTAAGGACATCAGTTGTCCAGTTACTCACTCCTTTCCTGTGTTCTGACCTAAAATCAAGTTCGGACAGGTATCTCTGCCTTCTTAACTCGAAGTCAGTTTCGACTAAGTATTGAAGGGGCTGATATCAATGTTGTTTGTCTCTCTGACACAAGTAGATCCACATGAATACAGTCTCCAATCCCTCAAACAGTGTATCGTGGCAAGCATCTCTTCTTCAAACACTGTATAACTCTTTTATGCGGTACTCAGCTTTCGACTCTCAAATGCGATGGGGTGTCCATTCTGCACGAGGACATCACCCAATGCATAATCAAATGCATCAGCATGACTTCAATAGGTTGGGTCACACCCACGGACCCAAGAGTTGGCCCTTCCATCAAGGCTTGCTTCAAGACACGGTTGTCGACACACAACCGTAAATTTCCATTCTCTTCTTCCCGTAAAAACTTGAACTTCATACAAAATTTTTGCAGGTCTAATGAATCATGCACTCGATAATTCCTTCGACTGTCTCTGAAGTTCAGGTAACTCCGGTGGTGCCATACGACAAGCATTTTTTGTAGAGGCGATTCTGACTTGGGTAAACTATCAAGCATCCCATCACAATACTTCTCTACGACACACCTTGTGTCTTTACAAACTGTCTCCCCCGAGCTATTCACAAACTCAAACGGGGTGGCTTCAAACGTTGTTTTGTCTTAAGTGAGGCCCTCTCTCAGTTGCATGGCTGAGATCATTCTCAATCCTTTGGGTTGCAAAGGTCTATCTACACAACGGTGAGGATAGACCCAGTGACCACCAGACATTTGACTGAAGGCATTAGGATCACCTGTTTAAGGAGGAAATCCATTCCAAGTACTACATCAAAGTCATCCATACCTACAACCACGAAGTCTACAAGACCGTTCCATCCTTCCAATTGTATCACCATTTGTTTCACTAATCCGACGATGGGTAAAGCTGTAGAATTCATGACCTTCATTTTTTCTATATCCTTCTTCCAATGAAGGTTCAATTGTCTAGCTTCTGCCACCGTTATGAAATTGTGGGTTGCACTAGAGTCAACCATAGTGCTCTTTGCGTGCTTTTGGTTGACCCAGGTGTCAATATATATTAGACCCCCTTTCGCACATTTACTTGTCTCCCTTACTTTCTTCTAAAGAGACGACAAGAATCTCATGGCTCCCACTCTAGGATTCTCAACTTCCTCCACTTGGCCAACTTCCTTTTTTTATTGACTCAATTTGTCATTTAAGTATGAAGCTAAAGAGGCCTAAAAGGCATAGAAGGCCAATTGATTTGGATATTCCTTAGCTCTATGTGACCCGTCACATGTGTAGCAATTGAAAGGATGATTTGATGTATTCGAATTATTGTGTCTTCGACAGGTGCTCCCCGTGTTGGGTTGGGAAGGCTTACGGTCTTTATCGAGACTTCTGTCTAAATTGACAACTTTGGGAGAATTCGATCGGCTATTTCTATCTCTTCCAGGTGAAGAGCTTTGATGACGTCTCGTATCTTAAGAGTTATTAGACAGATCGAACAAACGCTCAGCTGTTGCATAGGCGGATATGAGGTCTTGAACTCTCTACTTATAGAGCTTAGTCCTTGCCCACAGCTTCAGCCCTTCAACAAAATCAAAGATTATGTCCTTTTCGATCATATCATGTATGTCTAACATCAGCCCTGCGAATTGTTTCACATACTCCCAAATGGTTCCAGTATGTTTTAACTCGCGCAGTTTTCGTTGAGCCAGAATTTCAACATTCTCAGGAAAAACTGCGAGCAAAGTTCTTTCTTTAAACTGTCCCAAGTGTCTACTGTGCAACGCCCTTCCTGAATATCAACATACTGAGACCTCCACCATAACTTTACATCTTTAGACAGATGCATGGTCGCCAATGTCACTTTGGCTTCTTCTGTAACCGTATTATTGGTTTTCAAGTATTGCTCGATATCAAAGATAATATTTTTCAATGTCTTTACATCTCTTGCCCCCACAGAAGGGCTTGGGTTCAACAATCTTTATTTTGCCAACTGTAATTGCTCTTCCAACTGGAGCTTAGTTTGCCAGCACTTGCATTGTAAGGTTCACCTTATGTTCACCTTTGCGATTTTGTTCCTCAAGACATCGAGGGTAGCTCGAAAAACCTCTGTCATGTCGTTTATCATTTCCAACATATTCTTTTGGGAGTTATCTAGCTCAATAACTCATTCTTCCATATGAGCAGCAGAGCCCGAAGAATTCTCCACACTCGTAGGTGACTTTTCCAGTTCTCACAATTCATGACTCTAGAGTGTCAACTCTAGTCAACAAATCTTGAATGGATAATCAATGCAGACGACCAGATAGCGCATCAACAGCATCAACTTTCATTTCATTAAGCCAGGTTTCTAAGAAACGGATGGAATCAGAAACTTCCACCAGGTAGAGCATCTGCTCTTCGACTTCTACCAATCGTTCATTATGGGTCTTGCCAGTCTATTTCGCAGTTGACATCTTTTTGTCTCAACTGTTAATTAGCCAATTTATAATGAAGACTGTCAGTTGGAACTCGATGAAAAAGTCAGCCGATCAAAATCCAAAAGTCACAGTCAATCTCGACGTATGATGTAACCTTCCTTCGGTTTCTTGAGAAAATTGTTTATAAAACACAAGAAAGAAGTAATTACATTGAAATTATCGTTACAATATGCAATGAAGACTGTCAGTTGGAAGGAAAAACGGTTTGTTTGCAAAGAGTGTGACACTGCTTGATGGGGATTCAACTAGTACGCTTCCCTTATATTACATTTTGAACATTTTCAGCTCCAGTCGGCTTGCATATGAAAATGTTGAAACGACACATCCTTGACAAGTATGACCGTGACAAAGCATATAACTTAAAATGGAAAGCAACTAGCTAAACTAAATATAAGACATAAAGATAAGATAAATTGGGGGCATTCGGGAATATGGCCACAGGCAAACACGCCCTGGACAAGTATGACCGTGACACAGCGCAATGTCACAGTTCGACGAACCATTGACCTCAGCAAAAAGAGAATAAAGAAGTTGAAGAAATCCTGGCCAAGCGAGTGAGGAAGGACCAAAAACCCACAAGAAAGATTCACGAGTATTTGGTGAAGTGGAAGAGCCTTCTTGTGGAAGAAACTAGTTAGGAACATGTCGAAGACCTAGAAGCCTGATGCAGAAGATCAAAGAGTTTAAGTTTCACCAGTTGACGGAGACGTCAACTGTTTAAGTGAGGAAGAATGTAACGAGCATACTTGTCCATAGCGTGTTTGCTTATGGCTATATGGCCAAATATCACCAATTTATCTTATCTTTATGTCTTGTATTTAGTTTTGCTTGTTGCTTTCCTTTTTAAGTCATAAAGCTTGGGTGTGACGTTTTGGCATTTTTATATACAAACCTACCAAAACTGAAAATGTTCAAAATGTACTATAGGAGGGACATAGTAGTTAAATCTTTTCCCAAGCCTTGTCGCACTCTTTGCAATCTAAGCTTTTCGTTGCAATTGACAGTCTCCAATGCTTGTTTTAACAACAATTTCAATGAAATTATTTCTTACTCGCGTTTTCTAAAATATTTTCTCAAAAACATGACGGGAGATTGAATCATACCATGAGTTTATCTTTATCTTTTCGTTGCAATTGACAGTTTTCAATGCTTGTTTTAACAACAATAAAATTATTTCTTTCTCGCGTTTTCTAAAACATTTTCTCAAAAACATGAGGGAGATTGAATCATACCATGAGTTTATCTTTGGTCTTCAAATTTCAATCGACTGACTTGTTGACTGAGTCGAACACATGCCACACAATTGCTCATCCCGAGATTGAAAGATTGCGATTGTGACATTTGGGCTCCTTCTTGACTTGGCTTTGGGAGCTTGTTGTACATTTTGACCCAAAAATTGGGGTCATTTTGTAGGACGTGACATTTCGCTTTAGATCATATATGTGTTTCCATTGTTGCAACGTTAATTTTGTTTTGTGGTTTTCTTTTTCATCTTGTCAAAGTCTGTCCATTATACAAAAACTAAAAAAAAGTATCATTTCTTGTTCTAATTTTATATAAACGTTAGATCTAAGTGTAATCTACAAGATTTCTCTCTAATGTCTTCCAATTTGGTTTCCTTCAGTGTCATGTTTTTGTTTCGAAATTTTGTCTAGAAAAAAAAACTGCTGGTGTATTTTTTTAATTAAAAAAGAAAAAAAGAAGTGAGGCAATCTGATAGATTAAAAAAGGAAAAAAGAAGTGTAATCTTATACATTTCATGTTGATTTTTTTTTTTTTTTTTTTTGTTCATGGATTCAAGTAGAAGAAAATGACTACCAAAAGTTTGGTTCAAAAGTGATCCTTAAGACTTGAGCACGAATCTTCTCGAAGAAGTGGAGAATGATAAGCACGTAAAATGACAATCATAATGATCAATGAAGAAGTGGAGAAGGATAAGCATGTAAATGACAATCATAATGATCAATGAACGAAATATGAAAAACTTCAAAATGAAATTAAAACTCTACAAAGTTGAAACCAATTCAAATGAAGCCCATGTTGAAATTCAATGAAAGACCAGTTGAAGTCAAATCAATCATGACGCCATCATTATGCAACAAGAACCAAGGATGAAATAGAGTTAGAAGTCTTCTTGAAACATAAAGATTAATTCCAAGTTAAGTCTCCATGTTAAAATGGTGAAGATTTGCAACCTTTCAAGCTTCAACGTTATCCAATAACATGATGAAGAGTTGCAACCTTTCAAGGTTCAACGTTATCCAACAGGCATAATGAATCTAAAAATCTCGATTCATTCACATCGACAATGACTTTAAGTCTATCTATTTGTATCTATGAGGGTAGTTGACGGGGTTTTTTTATTGAACCTAGAAAATTAGGTGGGAGAAAAAACTGTGTTTGTTTTGAAATCTCGTTGACCAAAAAACCACAATTCCATGGGACCAAAAGTGTATTTTGTCCGATATTAAATTAATATTTGAAAAAGAAAACCTAATTTAAAATACATTGATGCACAAATTACTTAAGATACAAATTGATCTAAGAATTTATTAATAGATAACACTGAATTTTTAAAACAAGTTCAGTATCCTAAGTTCACGTGAGATAAAACGGATCTAGTAAAATCATATACCCTCTCGATAATGAAAAACAAAAAATGTCGGCACATTCAATCCAATGGCGTAATAGCCTCTCGACATCCTTCTAGGATTCGTAACTGCTAAAGCAATAAGCCATGTCCCTTTCTCATTTACAAATTAGCGCAGAATTCTCTGCAGGAGGATTTCTCAACAATCAGCTGTATTAGCCTATTTGGAGTATTGTTTCATTATCCTGTTGCCGATGTGCCTTTGCAGCCTGAGTTAAAATGCACAGATCCAAATCAAAGGCA
>JBBPDI010067070.1:0-18465 GCA_037974545.1 Cucumis variabilis
ATAGTTATGTAAAAGGAACTTATGCGTCACCAATATGTTGCTAATATGGGTATGTACTATACATGACCAAAATGTTTTTCCAAATTCGTGTTGTTCAGTTTGAAAAGCGTTGTTAATATGGAAAAAAAATAGTTGTCAATTTTTTTTAAAACTCAGTTATGATGTGGTCATTTGTTTTTTATAATGTTTGTGAAAATTGTAAACCTATAATTTAGGCAAAATGAATGGTCAACTATATCTATCTATTGAGTTTTGCGCGAAGAAAGTGTGTGACTTTCGTATACGGTTAAACATTCGTATTATTTTTACTTTTTCTTTTCTTTTGTTTATTCATATTTTGTGTTTATTTGTTTTAAAAAAATAAGTTTCTTATTTTGAAAAAATCATCTCAATTGCTTAGAAATGTTTGTGGAGTTTAATTAATGACAACATTTTGTGGTTTTTTGATTCACATATAAATAAGGTTATTTATTTCGCATTTTCTTTTTGAAATCTTGATGTAAATTATTTTTTTAATAAGAAACTGTATAATTTTTTTTTAAAAAAAAAAAGTTATGATGAAATAGCATATTTCTTACTTCGGTAGGAAAACAAAAAAAGAGAAAATACTATCAAATGGAATTTATGTTAAAGTTATGTTTTTTCAACCCAAAATGGTTCTATTTTATGGTAATGTTTTTTTAATTTAGTGCAAAAATAAGTTTTTGAGTTTGCAGAAATTCATTTGCATTTCAAGTTTTCATATTATTCATCTTTTTTGTGTTGATATACACTTTATTTACGATTGTTTTCAAAATTGAAGACAATTTTTGAAAACCAAAACAAACTGTGAAGTAGGAAATGGAGATACATTTTAAAACATGAAAAAAACATAATTAATTAATAACCAATACAGTCATTAAAGTCTGAAATACAATAAAGTATAATACAAAAATATGAAACGACAAGATTTGAAAATAAAGTAGTACAATAGAAAGCACCAATGCCTCGTACCTCTGACGACCAAAGTATGCAGTCGGGTATCCTGCAAAGAAAGTAAGGAAATCTGTGTCCTGACCTAACACAAGTACTTCTAAAAATACTATGAGCATGAAGTGTCTCGCTTACGTACCGTATTATTTGGAGGAATGTCAATGTCGAAATGAAAAAACAAGATTCATTAAAATGAATGAGAAAATGAGCCCATGTTTTTTAAAAAACGTTGTGCCTCAAAGGAATTGAATCGGATCTATTAGTACAAACATGAATACAAATTATGCAGCAAAGTATATATAGCAATCATACAACATGAACATCCCTAAAAATGGCTATGGACAGTGAACATGAGATGGGATGAAAGAAATCATGAAAAGTATGAAATGGCAGTGGATAAGGTTGTGTATAAGAAGGTATATCCTTCAAATAATTAAGAAAGTTATGGCCCATAATATGCCTTAAACATAACAGATGAGGATTGAATAGTAAGAACATACACGTAGATTCTTGTTAACATAGATATGGCAAAAGAAAAAAGAAGGACAAATGGAACTTCAAAAGAAGAAAAGAAAGTGAACATACCTACCAAATGAACAAAGAAAAAAGGAGGAAGCAAGGAAAGCAACACACAATAAAATACAACAAATGAAATGTTATATATAGACAAAAAGTGTACAGAAAATGGAAGGACATGGTCAAAACCTACCACATTAAGACAAAGATAAGCTATGAGTAGACAAATGCATAACCAAAGAAAAGGATTGAACACAGACAGTGCAGTGTTATGGATGGATGGATGAGATTTGCTTACAAATAAAGGGAAGGGAACAGAACAAATAGTTGCCTGCAAATAAAGAGAGCAGACTTCACAACAAACCAAATTCAAAAGGCATCTTAATTGCAAGTAAATTGGAACTGTGAACATAGCTACTCAAATGCCAAATTAAATAAATATGACAACATATTTATGAGGGATCCAATTAAAACTTGCCCCAAAATGCAGTGTTCAGATTGCTAGGCACAGTAGCAAGAAAAAAGTGAAACAAACAAAACTAATTAGAAACATGGAAAACAAGGACATAGTTTCAAACAAGGATGACTAAAATTTTAAAAAAAAATATGGAAGGAAATTAAAGTCAGAAACAAAACTCCTTACAAATAATTTTTCAGAAAAGTACATAAAGAAAAGTAATTACAAAAACAACTATAATTCAAACAAGCAAAAGTAATCAGAAACATGGAAAACAAACAACAGCAATATAATTTCAAACGGGATGCCCGAGGATGAAAAAATATGGACGTAAATTGAAGAAAGAAAACCACTTCAAATAATTTTTCAGAGAAGCACATAAAGAAAAGTAATTACAAAAAAACTATAATTCAAAGGAAGAAAATTAATCAAAAACATGGAAAGCAAACAACAGCAGTGTAGTTTCAAATGGGGATGACCGAAATTGAAAAAATATGGAAGTAAATTGAAGTAAAAAACAAAAACGATTACAAATAATTATTCAAACAACAGAACTGATCACAAATAATTATTCAGACAATACATAAATGTAATCCTCATCATCGGTGAAGATAGAAACTCGAAATCCAACCACTTACCTCCAACCCTACCTTGCTCGAACATCCCAAATGCAGAAGATGATAGTATCCATAGTGTAGAAAGTGTCCAAATCAGAGAAAAAAATACCTGATCGGCAAATGGGAGTCCAAGCGGCAAGGGGAAGTGGAAGGGGAAAACCGAGTCGGATTGCATGTTCACCAAGAAAAGTGGTGAACATGCAAGCGATTGAGTTTCGAAGGCAGAGTGTAAAACCCAGCCGTTCAATGAAACCAAAAAGGAGACCCATATGTTTCGGAGGCAACACTGTGAGCGAAGCCTTCAACGAAATTTGGGAGGACGAAGTATGGGAGAGAAATAAAATTAGAGGAAGATAGTTTTTTTTACCCAGAAGAAAACGACAGCCAAAGAACGATCGGAATACGTTGAAGATGAGTTGAGGAGAAAAGAAGGAATTTTTTTCGGCAATTAAACCCAAATCAATGTAGTTGACAAGGATTGAAGAGACGGGATGATTTCGTGTAGAGATTGAAAGGATTAAACGGGTTTAAGACTGAAGTGATGTTGATAGATTGAAGACGAGTGGAGAGGGAAGAAGACGAGTTGAAAGGAAATAAACGGGGAGGCATTGAGAATGGAAGACGAAGGAGTAAATTGTGAAGAGGAGTAATGGAAATCCTAAAACTAGGCTTTCCATTACACGGGCCTCAAACGTGGGTTTGGGTTATTATAATCCAAGTCCACAGTAATAAACTAAGGCCCAAAAACCCCATTAGGGTTTTAGGGAATATTACCTTTGAAGCTTTAAAAATCCTCGATATCTCCTTACCAATTCAAACCGAGACAACCACTAATAGTTACATACTATCCTTTAGACAAAGAACCAGGTTGTGAGAACCAATTTGGTGTAGAAAATAAGGGAGATAAAAGAAAATTGGAATGTAGAAGTTTTCGATTGAGATTTTGGAGTGTAATAAAATAGTAATTTCTAAAATTACTAGAAAATGGTAAAAAAATTAACCATTTGAAACACCCCTATTTATAACCTAATTACATGCAAAAATGCATGTAATTAATTTGTCAAATCTCAACACCTAATATTCCATTAACAATTAGTGAAACTTAATAGGCTAGTTGTCTACATAACATGTAGACACATATCTGACAAAGTGTTAGTGGGATTATCCAAAAAAATGTTGGATTTTTTCACTAACTTAGTCCAAGGGTAAAATGGTCATTTGACCTTTCAAGTCAAAAGTCAAACTTTGACTTTTTACCATTTTATCCATCTTGACTAATTCTCACCTCCCAAGCATAAATTCGCATTCATTTTTTCAAAATTCAAATCACATTTAAATATAAGGCCGGTCAAAGTTTGACTTTTCAAAGTCAAAAGTCAACATTTTGACTTTTTACAACTTTAAACATTTTCATCAATTCCGAGCTTCCTAGTATGAATTCTTATTCATATTTATAGTATATTAATATTATGTAAACACAAAGCTCTATTTCTAATCTGAAAACTGACGACGATATCACATATACTTGTCAATTTCTCTCTCTTATCTCAATTCAAATAATTCAACTTATTCTATCACACTGTTCTAACTTTATTCCCTATGAGCTAGTAGGAAAACCTAATGGACCTATAGCTCATGTGCTCCAACGATTCAAGATTAACTGGTTAAACTCTTTTAGACCGTGTTAATCAACATTCGTTAACTAACGAGTCATTCTACCAAAGTCCTGCAGTTGCACTCCCCTCACTATAGATATATTTATGTCCATTTGATCAAACCAAGTAAGTTAATCCTTCACAAGTTGTTTGTGACCTTGGCTGGGTAAAAATATCGTTTTACCCCCAAGGCTACATCTTGCTTCTTAAGTTCTACTAATCCACTATTCAACAATTGGTTTAAGGTCCAACCTAATAAACTTAATCCTTCTCGGGCCAATGAAAAGGTGGGGTTCCTTATTCAAGACCTGAAATGGGAGGCTTATTGAGTCAACGCTGATGAGCTGCCTTCACTTATGCATATCTAAGAATAATCTCGTATGAACAGAAGTTCATAGTTAGCTCAGGATTAATATTAAGTTACCTAGGTCATCAATAATCAAGATAGTAAGTTTTAAACAATAAACGATGTTATAACGTAAAAGTGACTAATTCATGGTTCAGTCTTATGTAAACACTTTACATAGGATGGCCACACTTTCATGTCTCTACATGAACAATTCAGGATCACCTCATTTGTACTTACTACAAAGCGGACCGCATCCATAGTTTCTCTAAATAAGACACCCACCATTATTCATATACTATAAACTATTTAGGCTATATACTCGAACTTGATCCACGTTTATGTGTACACATAAAGTTCAAGATTAGTCAAAAATAGCCTCGGGACTTAGTTTATTAGATTTAAGATTATAATATTCAATTTCTCAATAACGACTTTATTGAACAGAATATGATTACAAACTACGAGTTTTAAGACAAAAATTCCAACAAACATATAACATCAGCCAACATCTACACAACTTTACTATGTATTTTAGCTACCATCAATGCATAATCGCTAATACATATGGATTCTCAATTTAGTTCAAAGGTCCAGATTCTCTTATCTGAGATGCCTGCTTTACTTCTAAGTGCTGAAAAGGATTTTAGGCTGCCTTGGGCACAAGGATAGATTTTAGTATAACTTTTCACCCACAAACTGATGGTCAACTGAGCGTTTGAACCAAATTCTTGAGAATAAGCTGCGAGGATATGCATTGGAATTCTCAAGGAGTTGGGACTTTCACTTGCATTTGATGGAGTTCGCATATAATAATAGTTTTTAGGCTATAATTGGCATGACATCTTTTAAGGCCCTCATGGTAAAAGTTGTAGATACCCTGTTTGTTGGGATGCGCTTGGTGAGCAAAGATTGTTTGGTCCTGAGTTAGTTCAGTTTACTAATAAGGCTATACAGAAGATTAAAGCACATATGTAGGCAGTACATAGTAGATAGAAAAGTGATACTGATGTAAGACAAAAAGATCTTGAGTTTGATCTGGGAGAATAGGTGTTCTTGAAGTGTGTTATGCGATACAAAAGAATGGGAAGTTGAGTCGTCATTTTGTTGGACCATTTGAGATTCTAGAGAGAATTGCCCCTATGGCATACCGTTTGGTGTTGCCACTATCACTCTTTGTTGTTCATGTTGTTTTTGATGTTTTGATGGTGAGAAAGTACATGGCAGATCCACATCTTAGAAAAACTGTGTGAGAATTTATGCTTAAATATATATAAAATGAAGAAATCAAACTGTATTTAAAATTCTCACTTCCTCATAGAGCGAAAAAGAGTACAAAAACTTGGTTGCAATACATCACAGAATCAAGTCATCGTGCATAATGTGCTCATTGTAACTCTCTGTATCGCATTTTTCCATTACAGGTAATGAGCCATATGCCTTGGTCATAGCATGTGACATGCTCACTATGGACCTTTTCATTGCATAGAATTTTAGTCCTCATTCAATACAAGTTTTCCTATGGTTTTTCCAAGTGCAAGCGAACAATAAGTTTACATGGATGATCTAGAGTCGAACACAGGGAAGTTCTTAGAAGTTAGTTCTAGATTCCACTTATTGTTTAGGCTTTATGGCCATTAAATTGAATGAATATAGTGTTAAATATCACTACTTTTTTGCAGCTCAAGACTCATGCACAAAGAGTGAATTAAGTTGGGGGAAGAATAAATTACACTAACTTGTATGTAGATGATTGTTGAAGGAAATTCATCATGCTATTAAATACTTACGCATTACGATAATCTTAACATGCTACAATTGCATAAATGGCACATGATTAAAGCAACCTTCTCTCAAAGTGTTTAAACACCACACTTGTTCGCCTCTTTGGAGATAAGTGACTATGCCTAGTTAGACAAATTATATCTACGAAACTTGACTCGTAAAACTTATAGGACTTCTCATTTAAGGGCGACAACTTCTCAGTGCCTATTGTTCGCACTTATTTACCTTTTGAGATACAAATGTTGGAAGCTACCTCGCTAAGATGAAGTTTGTCACCAAACTCCTCTTTGCATGCACTAGTCTTATCCTTGCTACTTACACGCTCGGGCAGTTGGCCATTGACACTAGCCAAGTGATGAAAATAGCTCAACTAATGCGATAAGACTTATAAGTGGGTTCCCTTATTAAGAGCTTGTGACAACCCTTCTCCTTTAATAACACAAAGCTAGGTGAAAAGTTAAGAAATGATTGGTTGAAAAGGGATTAATATGCATTTTATGTAGTACATATAGGCCTTCAGCCATGGTACAATATGAACAATACATATACGACAATAGAATGAAGAATGGAAAAGACAAAAGAATGGAAATTGCTATTGAAGATCAACAACAACGATTCTTTTCTTTTAGCATAATTGTTTAATCTCCGAGTGTCTTATTCAAGCTCTCTTTCTCTCTATGTATATTCTTCTCTGGCCATTTAAGTCTCTTTCTCTCTATCCCCTCTTTTTCTCAATGGGGATAAAGTGCTTAATATAGTTGCTTTTTCGATGAAAAAACTTTGTTCCTGAGTGTGTCAGATCAGTTGTCGTCTACCCCAGGGATGTCACCTCAGTTCAACTACCATTCTTGTCTTTTTGTGAGCTTGCCTCACCTGGTGTTTAGGTTCCCCAAACTTGGGACTACATCAAATCTTTTTCAATTGCAGGTTCTACTTAAAGTTCCAAACTCGCGCTTACAACCTTGGCCACACTCCAATTTTGCCATTGGTCATCAACTCTTTTTCTTATGATTTGGGTCTTTATCTAGAAACAAAACTTAATACACAAAAATATATATAATATAAATATGTGTTGGCGACAGAGATACTCTAAGACCCAACACAACCGCATAGAGAAACTTTCAACAAATTAATTCATAGCATTTTCCTTGAATTTTGACTAAAGTCAATATTACACAGAAACAAATTTTCCATCATCTGTGTGCTGCCAATAAAATTTTGTCTCCATGCTAACATTGTATTATAAAAAAGAAGCATTTTTGGCAGAAGTCAAATAAAACAAAACAAAACTAAAGCTAACAACCAAAACATAGAAGGAAAGCAACCATCAAGCTCACATCAAAAGTCTTTCTCACATGGAGAAACATACTATTGTTAGAATACTATATATATAGAACGACAACAAAAACACTTTATGTAGAGATTTAAAAAATATTATTAGTTTTAAAGTACATATCTTCATGGTCATAGAATGTAAATAGTTGTTCATATCTATGATGACGGGCAAAAACATAAGAAAAACACTTTTTTTCTTGACAGAAAACTATGAAAGCTTTTTTAACAAAAAAAAAATCTTAATGTTGTTAATTATATATTACAACCAGTTGCTCAATATTGTTAATTATATATTACAACCAGTTGTTCTGCTAAATTATTAGGTGAAAATGAAATAATTTTAAATTGAGAAATTCTTGCAAAAATGTTAAAAGGTAGAGCAAACATGAGTTAGATTGTTTAAACAAAACCAACAACCTTTTAACTAGCTTTACAACCATAAATTACTAAAATAAGCTAATTAACAAATACTCCAACAAAGTGTAGCACATGAATAACAAAACAACGTTAACCAATGTTTTTCTTAAGAAGAAAAAAATAAAATCTTTCATAATATGAATCTATAAAATAATGGTTGAATCATTTAGCCAATAAAATGCAATCAAATTACCTGTCTCTCACACACATATATATATTTTTTTTTTGCAAAGGTATTGTAGTAAATGTTGGGGTGGAGATTTGAACCCGAGACCTCCTGTCCACAAATTCATACAGGTGCCAATTGAGCTAAGCTCTTGTTGGCCTCTCACACACATATTAGTGCCCTCTTAAAATAATAATCCTCTAACACGACATAATGTTTTTTCAGTGAGAAGTTTTTTCTTTTTGATGTTGGTGTTGGTGGCATTTGTAAAAGAAGCTCAATTGATGAAGGCAGCGGCATGCGACCCAAATAAGACTAGAGTTTATCTTTTGGCATACTCAATGTCGATGGCTCCATCATCATCTTGTTGCGACGTGGTGAGGCAATATATATCATGTTATTGTCAATACAAAAAAGATTCAAAGTTTCAGTCTTATTTACAATCTCCTGCCACCGAAAGGATCATCTCTCAATGTGGAGCCACCATCCCCTCCTGCTAGAATCATCAATATTCAGTTTATTGACTTTCATTATAAAATGAGAAGATGATAAAAAAAAGTTATAAAAGATGAATGTTTTATCAATCCAATACATCATACCACATAATTCAAATTTATCAATCTAATGTTTAGTAGAACTTACAATTGGTACCGACTTATGGATAAAATAACTCCCTTCTTAAATCATTATGCAATCGTTGATCCACCTCCCCTTCGAAATTGAAATATTTTCAAGCACAAACTCCCTTTCGATTGTAAACCATTGTTTGAACAAACCTTTAATGGTAGAAATATATGTCTTTGATCTCCTAGAACTTGAAAATTTCTCTCACAAATATAACTACATTATTACAATTATTTTAAATAAAAAAAACTCTAAAGTAAATATTGCATGTTTATAGAACAAGTGTAAATGGATAATGAAACAAGCTACATCATTCTCCTTGTCTAGCAATGACCCTTTTATTTAATGATTATGATTGAAATGATTAAAGAAGAAAAGTTAAATTCAATAATCCAAAATCATCTTAATTCAAATTAAATAATAATATATTAAGAAGAAATATCAAAATGAGAATATAATTGTTGGAATATTTTTCAATATAATATTTACAAATATAACAAAATTTTATGAATGAAAAAATACCATTGAAAGAATTAGCTATATCATTTCATGAGATTAGTTTTCAATCATTTCGTGAGATTAGTTTTCAACTATCTGTGCGTTAGTTTTGAATTATTATGATTGTTGTGTATTGTGTTCCACTTCCTTTTATTCATTTCTTTTCTTATTTACGCATTTTATTATTTTTTTGCTTATGGTTGTGGGTGGATTTGCTTTTGTTTGGTCGTTAAGAATTAGTTTTACTATTTCGTTTTTGGTTGGGTGAATGTATGTTGGGCTTTTAGTTCTGTTCAAGGTTGTATGTTGTGGTTTTGTGATTACAAAGTTTTCTTCTGAATATAAGGGGTGTTTAAAAGACTCGGTAACCCGACTAACTCGGGCCACCCGACTCAAACCGTAAGGGTTATGTTGGGTTAAATTATGTTTTGGATTGGGTTAGGTTAGAGAATTGAAAAAAAATGAGTCGGATTACCACCTCTTTATACTAATTTGAGGTCATTACTCAAAAGACCAATAACAAAATACACTTTCTTGAAAAGACAAAACTAAAAATTTTATAAAGCTAGAATCAATAAATTTAATTTAAAAACATGACCCTCAAGATACTAATTTTTTAAAAATAAAGATAAACAAATGAAACAAAAACTTTAAATATGGTTTCTAAAACAAAAATACTAAAAAACTGATACGACATAGATGCGGAAGTAGAACTGTATCCTCATATGGCATGTCATGAATCCTTCTTTTTGCTCGTCAGTTTTCCAAATCCTCTACCTTTGCCTAAAATATTACACATAGAGAAGAGTTAGTATATAAAATATAACCAGTAAGGAATCAACTACTAGTCCCGCTAGGTGTTTGTTAACTTCCCATTAAGATTTCGTGAGGAGGTATCTGAAACTATTGTGTGTCCAATGGAACACACGCAATCTAGTGATCCTAAAGGAACACTCTCATCTGCTGGTGAGCTTGAAGAAACACCTATGTTATCGACCTGTAATTATTGTGTGCCCGATGGAACACAATCAATATAATGATCCCGTCGAAGGAACACTCTCATCTATCAGTGATCCGGAGGAACACCTATGATATCAGGTTGTAGTGATCTCGTCGAACCACTCATAAACTCCGGTGGTCCTGTTGAACTCACAAAGTCATAAATCTGTGGAAAGGTAGTGATCTCGAGGAACACCCACATGGGTACAATCTTAATAGACCAAGTTAACAGAACACTCATCCATAACATGTAGCATCATCATAAAAATCATAAACATAACATGAATATTAATCATAACGTCCTTAATCATGTGATTAACATATCATGTATCATAAACATCATAACATCCTTGATCATGTGATTAATACATCATGTGTCATAAACATCATAAACATATCAATCACATTATGCATCTTAGCTACATCAATGCATAATGAAAATCCAATTCAACTAATTAACTATGTATTCATCCAACAAATATTTAATTAATTATAATTCAATAAAACTATTGATTCTACATCAAACATTTTAAAATAACGTCCAATAAATTAAATCTAATTAAACAAAACTAAGATAATTAACTCTAAAATAATCTTAATTTTCAAAGGCGTTACAACAAGATTTTTAAGGGTCATTTTGAAAAATGGCAAAATAATTTTTTCTTTTGATTTTTAGCAAATAGCACTTATGGCACGTGCATGGTATTTTATAAAATACAAAAATACACACATTCTCGAATTGTAACTATATTGTCGCTCTAGTGTAATTAATCTATGTTATGTATTTACGAGTCTGTAATTATTTTCAACATGTTAAAGATATAGCAACCTGTATCATATTCTCTTTCTAATATCTATGTTAAAGATATACCTTCAGTGTAATTAATCTGTGTTATGTATTGGACTCAACCAATTGGTTGAAGATTTTAACAACTTTATTCCATTTTACTAACTTTAAAATAACCAAATTATTGTTTTTTTATTAGCTGAATCTCAACCCTTAATTTTATTTCGAAATAATTGAATTTCAACCCAATTGAATTTCAACCCTTAATAATTAGAAAATTAAAACTAGTTTTCATATTTCATTTGATTTTATTTTTGAAATTTTAATTTTTTAAAAACAGTCAATCTGTCTTCATTCTGTCAACCCTTAATTTTATTTCAAAATAATCTTAATTGGTTGAATCTCAACCCTTAATGATTAGAAAATTATTAAAACTAGTTCTCATATTAGATTATATTTTATTTTTTAAATTTGAATTTTAAAAAAATTGTCAATATGTCTTCATCCTGTCGAGTGAACTAATTTCCTATCATGAACTCTAAACTTGTAAGAGTATTTTTCAATGGTAGATGGGATGAAAACAACTGCTATCATAACTTCCATTTGGGTGAAGTGTGTGTTCCATTGAACACATCTTTCAACCAACTTGTTTATCTAATTCAATATAATCTTCTTTCCTGTTTTGAATATTTAATTTCTCGAACATTATTGTATTCTGATGGTTAGTAGTTGGGGTTGTGGTGGTTCGATTATTGATCTATTTTTCTCTTCAACAATCGAGACTTGGTGTTAGTAAATGGTGGATGAAAATTATATTTAGTCTAGGCGATATATCACTGAGCATGTTCACTGCGTGCGAGTTGCTCACTATGTGTCTCCATATCGCGTGACAACTAAGTCCTTGTTCAATATAAGTTTTTCCATTGCTTGCCCAAGTGCTAGCGAAATAGTAGGTTTACCTAGGTGATCCAGGATCGAACACAGAGAATTGATTCAAGATATTAGTTTTAGGGATTAATTATCATCTAGGCAATATAAAAAATTAAATAGTGTAAAGAGTTTAAGGTTGAACTCTATATACTTATGTCAACCTAGAGAATTCGATAAGGGAGACTATGGATGATGAGATGGAAATGCAAACTAACTTGGAAGCAAGAAGGAAGTGAAGGAAGGTCTACACATGATCAGACGATTAAGCAATGCAAGAACCTCGATGCGATATATCTCACCAAACCAGCTTATGATTAAGGTGTGCTCCTCTAATATAATTATTAAGATTCTATGTTTGGTTTTTGGAAAAAAGATAAAAATATTTTATTATATTGTTATGTTTTGGAAAAGAAGGCCGACTAAAGACTGATAGGATGGAAATTTTATTTGGAGGGAGAAAGACTTTATTGGAAAAATAAAAAGGAAAATAAAAGGAAAAATAATAATAGGAAAATTTTAAAAAGTAGTAATTTTTACAAAATATCTACAACCTATAGCAAATTCTCAAATTCTATCACTGATAGTCATTGATGTACTATAGTGATAGAAGACTATCATTGATAGAATTCAAAATTTTGTTATAGCTTGTAAATATTTTAATTTATTTTGTTATTTTTAAAAACACCCCATAATAATAATATATTATTGATATTATTGTTATTATTAAAATATTTTTTTATTCTCCTCCTCGTTCCATGTGCAAAGAAGAGAAAGGAACTATTCATCTTCTGCTTTAATCTCTTTCTCCACTACATGTCGTTGTTTCAGCACAGATGAAGCCGTCGGTCATCCTCGCAAGCGTCTGTCCCCATCATCGTGAAGCAGTCGTGCGTGTAGATCCTTGTTGAAGCGCGTCATCTTCTCCTTCTCTGTCACACGTGTCATCGATCGGAGTCTCTATCGAAGCCCAATCATAAAGTCCCCTTCAGTCTAAGCCGATCTCCTCTTGTGCAAGCCGTCTTCTTCCTTTCCTCTCAGTCGGGTGCGTCGAGCCTGGTGCTTTCTCACTAAGCTGACTACCCTTCTTAGCCAAGCCACAAGCCTGTCTTCACTCGTTCTTTTAGCCACTTACTTTTGGAGCCATACTTAAGAGAAGTGTTTGGTAAGTTTTGTTGGGTTTGGTATTCTCAAATAAATACTCTTTGAATCTTAAATAAGTTTGCTTTTGGAATGAGTTGAGTTATCATTATTTGAAGGTTCAAGTGTTAATTTGAGGATTTAAGGGGGTGAAATTCCCATTCAAGGTTGTGTCGGTTTCAACCTTAGCGTGGGGTAAGTTGGATAAGTTTGGACGCTTAATTAAATAGTTGGCTGATGATTGAAAAAATTAATAATTTTAATTTTGTTATGTTTAGGACTGGTTAATTGGAAATTGACTGACAGGAAGGGACTATATTTTTTAGCTAATCTCCAGGTAAGAGATTCTCCTATTAAACCTTCGACATTAAAGCTTGCATGTATGTTCCTTGTTATGCATTAATGTAGCTAAGATGCATAATATGACTATTAGAGATGACTGTTATAAATGGCTACATAGATGACCTTTATGTATGACGAAGATATGTATGACTAAGATATGCAAGGACCAAGATACATTATGAATGAGACATGCTATGATTAGATATGCTGTGATGGAGATATGTTTGACAGGGTATGATATTTATGATATGCTATATGTCTAGTGTTGGGATTTATGTCCTAAAACTCGTAGATTGTAAATATAATCCATTGATCGTTATTAATAAAGTGTTATTATTGTAATAATTATTATTAATTATAATATTAATTTTTTTGTAATAACTCAAATCCAGTAAACTAACATCCAAAGTTGTTTAATGAGTTTTGAACAATATGTAGAGACATACAGGGATCAATGTTTAAGATCAGCTTAAAGGATCTATAGTATAGGGATAAGGCTGGGTACCTTATTGTGGTAACACTATGAATACGACTCACTTTGTATTTGATACAAACACAATGATCCAACGCATTCATGTAGTTAACATGCGAGTGAGGATATCCTATGCAATGAGTTTGCATAAGACTGGACTGCAAAATAGTAACCACTAGATGTAACTCTGTTATCTAGTTAGGTTTCTATTTCACTAGTTAGATTAACTTAGTCTTAATCCTGACTGTATTTTGTACTACTTTTTGCGAAGGATTGTTCTTTGATTTATACGGGTGAGAGTGGTCAGATAGCTAACTCAATAAGCTTATCATTTTGAAGACAAGATCAAATGGATAACTGGAAACATAATTACACAAAATGAAATTCACTCATTCCCTATTTTAGGGTAAGTACATGAGTGTTCCCTTAAATGGTGTCTCCAGGTCTTGAACAAAGGGTCCTACCCTCTCTATGGCACGAGAAGGGTTTACGTTTATTGGTAAAATCATAAACAGGTTGTTCATTGGAGGAGCACTGGTATTTAAAGATTAAAGGTAACCTAGGGATAAAATGATAAATTGACTCAGCTGGTGTTACGGACACTCGTGAAGGACTAACTTACTGTTATTGGTCTATATCCGTGGACACAGAAATATATCTATAATGAGAAGAGTTCAGTTGTTAGTCTTTAGTGAAGTGTACACACAGCTAACGAATATTGATTAATGAGTTTAGCCAATTAATCTCAGATTGTTGTAGCTTCTTATCTGTAGATCCATTAGGTTACTTTCCTAGCTCATAAAGGACAATCAAATTTATTTATATTGGTTGTAACTTGAAATGTTCAAATCTACTTTGGGAATTAGTTTAATGTATAATGATACATTATAATATAAAGTTTATCAAACTTTATCATATATAAATTTAATTTTGGATATGATTCAAAATTAATTTATGAGAGATAAAATATTTGAATGACTTCAAATATTAATTTAATGTGAAGTGGATTAATATTAAAATTATTGGTTAGGAGAGAAACTTATATTTGAATATGATTCAAATTTAATTTAAGTTAAATATACGATATTTAATTTAGCTATTAATTAATTAGACAATTAATTAGTAGTTTAGTTTTATTTAATTAAATTTGATTTAATTAAATTTATAAGATATTGTAGAGATATTCATTCAAATAAGATTTGAATGAAATATCAATTAAATATGATTTAATTAATTATATTAATATAAATTTATAAGATATTGGAAAGATTTGAATGAAATATCAATTAAATATGATTTAATTAATTATATGAATATAAATCTATAAGATATTTGAGAGATATTCATTCAAATAAGATTTGAATGAAATATAAATTAAATGTGATTTAATTAATTATTAACTAATTGATTAATTGTTAATTAATTAGTAGATTTAATAATAGAATTTCATGATTCTCTCCTACTCCTTTTCTTATTCCATGAATGAAAGAGAGTTATAAATATCTAGAAGAAAATAATTTTCTTTGATGAATTTATCAAGAAAAGAAAGCCAAAGTTTTTACTCTGCAAAAAAGAAAGAGTTTCTCTCAACTACCTCTAAATTTTTTTCCATCCCAATTGGTTCCCATAAACCAATCACATCTGATAGGATAGGAAGGTCTACGACGTGTGGTTTTTCAATTCAGTGGTTTGTAGAATCAGAGATGTCGAGACTAGTAAGTTCTCTGTATCTTTTATTTATAATTTTTATTCTAAATTTTTGGCAATGTACTGGTATTTTAAGATTTCCAAATTAATTTAAGTAATTATTATTTAAATCTTCCGCTGTCATAGGGTTTTTATCCCTTCATTTAGGCTATTGTATTCTGTTAGCTTTATCTTTTAGACTCGTACCATATGGGTGTCCCTCTGGATCACCACCTATAATGTAAATATGTGTTGGTGACAGAGATACTCTAAGACCCAACCCAACTGCATAGAGAAACTTTCAACAAATTAATTTGTAGCATTTTCCCTGAATTTTGACTAAAGTCAATATTAAATAGAAACAATTTTCCATCATCTGTGTGCTTCCAATAAAACTTTGTCTCCATCATCCAAACATTGTATTATAAAAAAAAGCATTTTTGCTTAAGTCAAGCAAAAACAAAACAAAACTAACATAAAAGAAAAAAAAAAAAAACCAAAGCTAACAACCAAGCCATGCACCTATTATCACATCTTTTTAGTCTGGTCTCCCATTGACTCGCTCACCTAGAGTTTAGCATCTACGAATGAATGTTGAATTGAAAATACAAGCAAAAACTTTCTAATATCTTCAAGAACTTTTTCACTATGACTTCAATAACAACAATTGTGTGGCTCTTCAACCAAATTCAACATTGATTTTTTTCTTTCAATTGTAATATAATATATTGTAAAAAGAAAATCTTTTTTATCTGAAGTCAAGTTATAAACAAAACAAAACCAACATACATGTAACTACCCAAACCCTTATATTAAGTTGAGGTCATTACCGAAAAGATAAATAACAATTGACACTTTCTTGAAAAAACAAAAATAGAGTAATTTACATAAATGTTACAAAATCCAAAAATATTTACAGCCTGTATAAAAAAAGGAAAAGCCCATGACGTGCGATCATTTTTTCATAAATTTCATACATGCCCTTGTGGTTTATATCTTCTTTTCAATCTGTTAATTTTGAACCATCTTGGTGAAATTAAGGCTTGACATCAAATAACTAAAGACAAAAATCTTTCATCTCGTGACATCTAAAGGATATGTATGCTCGAGATTAAATAATATAAAGGTAAATTTATTTCATCTTGTTCCATCTCGGGAGAATGTATGCCCGAGATCGAATAAAATAAAGATAGAATTCTTTCATCCCGGACCATCTCGGTGCAATTAAGGCCTGAGATCAAATAACTAAAGGTAGAAGTCTTTCATCTCAGGGTATCTCAAAGCAATGTAACCCGAGATTGAATAAAATAAAGGTAAAATTCTTTTATCCCACCCATCTCAATGCAATTAAGGCCCAAGATCGAATAACTAAAGTCAAAAATCTTTCATCCAAGAGCATCTCAACGCAATGTATTCTCGGGATCAAATAAAATAAATGCATAATTCTTTCAGCTCGAGTTATCTCGGTGAAATAAAGTCCTGAGATCAAATAACAAAAGACAAAAAGTCTTTAATCCTGGGACACTCAAAGTAATGTATGCCCGAGATCGAATACAATAAGGTAGAATTATGACATTGCATCCCAAAAATTAAGGTAATTTTAAATTTAATTATCTTAATTTAATTTAAGGGGCATTTTTAAAAATAGCAATAGAAATTAAAATATTTCAAAATATAACAAAGTTTTGGATTCTATCAATGATAGTTTTCTATCTATATCAATGACTATCAGTGATAGAATTTGCTATAAATTGTAAATATTTTTTAAAATATGTTATTTTTGAAAAGTTTCCTCAATTTAATTATATTAGAATTATTTGGGTGTTATTTTAGATCATTGGTGAGGATTTTTTGATTTTGTGGAAGTTGGGATTAATGAAATATTTATTAGAAGAATATTCAATTAATTATTGAATTTTGAATTTTTGGTGTTGTTAAAGATTTAATGAAGGTTGAATGATATTGGTAATTTAATTTGGGAGAATTAAGAATTTTGATGAATTATATATAAATATGTATCATTAATTTATAGAAGTAAAAAATAATTATATTAAGGATAATATAATTGTTAAGAATATTATACTATTTATTTTGGGAAGATAAAAAGTGATAATGTGATTAAAAGATTTAATGAGAGAGAATAAAGTTTATTTTGATTTATTTTTTTAAAGTGAAAAGGAAAAGGGAAATAATAATAGTATTGTTATTATTATTTTAATAGATCCTCTCGGTTTGCGTGAAGTCAAACACTATTCATATTCGTCATCCTCTCGAACCGCGTGAAGTCAAAACGAAAGCTAACACCTAAAACATAGAAGGAAAGCAACCAAGAAGCTCACGTCAAAAGTCTTTCTCACATTCAGAAACATACTACTGTTAGAATACTATATATATAGAACGACAACAAAAAACACTTTATGTAGAGATTTAAAAACAATTATTAGTTTTAAAATACATATCTTCATGATCATATATTGTAAATAGTTGTTCATATCTATGTTGACGTGCAAAAACATAAGAAAAACACTTTTTTATTGAAAGAAAACTATTAAGCTTTGTTAACCAAAAAAATGTTAATGTTGTTAATTATATATTACAACCAGTTGCTCAATATTGTTAATTATATATTACAACCAGTTGTTCGCCTAGATCATTAGGTAAGAATCAAAATAATTGTAAATTGAGAAATGCTTGCAAACTGTTAAAAGGTATAGCAAATATGAG
>JBBPDI010067108.1:0-18447 GCA_037974545.1 Cucumis variabilis
AGTGAATCTAGTGATGACGAATGATGTTGAAGAACCACGTATCCACATATTTCATTATTTTATGCATTCAGTTTCATGTACTCGTATTTGTTTGATTAATTTTGAGTCATATGTGTACATAGACTATGTTTTCTTCATTCCCACATAGTAATTTCGAACACACAGATGCTATATTTTTTCAGTTTGACGACGATTTGAACAATGTGGGACCGACGAGGTCCTCAATGGGTGACACGTCTGGGAGTGTTAATTACGAAAAAATTTAGTCAGGATTTATTTCTAACATAACTTCACTTCTGTAGCAAAAGTGTTTCAACCTACTCTGACTCCTAGGAGACGTCAACAGTCTCGAAACTTGGAGTTGGAGAGGTACGTTCAGAAAAATGATAGAATTCCAATTACCATTGCTCTAAGAGCAGAGAAGTCAATATCTCCACATGTTGTTTGGTTTAGTAACACCATAGGTGTGTGTGTAAGAAATATATTTCTAGACCGCTGCCTTAAGTGGACTGATGTTGGAAGAGAATACCTTGAGGTCGTCTTGATTTCAACAATCAAGCACTTACTAGATTTGTTGAGCATCAAATGCTTACATCTTTTACAGAGTTCAGGGGCGATTATCACAGACATTTCAAATGGTACAGCGATTCAGAACAGGCATGTGCCAACCCACCTAACATATTGGTGGGACGTATGGAAGATTGGCACGTCCTGTGCGATCACTACATGAGTTGTGCATTTCAGATGAGATTTACGAATTCTAATGATATGTGTTATTTCACTTAATTCTCTTAATGCGTGTGTGTACTTTTAACAAACATTTTCATGCAGGAGCAATTACGGACGAACAAGGTTGCTAGGCAGAA
Source organism: Cucumis variabilis (assembly GCA_037974545.1). Taxonomy (NCBI): domain Eukaryota; kingdom Viridiplantae; phylum Streptophyta; class Magnoliopsida; order Cucurbitales; family Cucurbitaceae; genus Cucumis; species Cucumis variabilis. Next base: position 867 of record JBBPDI010067108.1, read on the forward strand.
GCAACCTTATAGTCATAATAGTGGATCGAAGTCGTTTCTACAACAAAAGCATGACCATACTGAAGAACGAGGTCTACCAGTCAACCGACTTGAACTACTCAGAGAAACCCACGCTCAAAGTGGAGAATTCATTTTGCAGGCGGCTGCAAATGCGTATGTTAGTTTGAACTTAATTTTGTCTAAATTATGTACTTAACCCTTCTTTAATTCATAACTTACATAAAATTTTATTTATTGTAGAGTCAAATGCTGGAACTTCAGTCCCAGCTTACCCCGAAGGGTTCTCAGTCACTCTCTGATGATGATATTTGTGAGATCGTTTTGAGTAAGCGTCCAGGCTACTCAAAAGGTCTTGGTTGGGGACCCAGGCCCAAGTCCCACAAAAGTCCTAGTAGCAGTTCTTCAACCACTTCTTCACATTCTACAGCGGTCAAAGAAGCTAATGCAATCCTCATTGAGCAACAAATATTTGAGATTCAATAAACTAACGCATGGTTGAAGAGAAGAGAAGGTTCTCAGAGATGCAGTCTAAAAAAATGGAAGAAATGATGAAGAAGATTGAAGAATTGAGTCGGACACATGGAGGATCATGAGGCGTCTGCGGCTTTCTTATTTTAATTTCCTTTTCCATGTCAGTTTTTTTTTGAATTTAAAACTATGTTCTTGTGACATTTATCTAATTATAATACAATTTGAATTTTGATATATTATTGACTATTTTGGTGGTTCAGTTTTTATTTAAATTAAATCAAAATCGAATAGAAACTACAATGGAAACAAAAAAAACTAAAAATAAATAATTAATAATAGTAATAATAATAATAATTAAATGATAATCCCGATATAGATATTGTGTCAGAAAAAAGAAATTTCCCTGACTCATGCACACGACATCGGGAAACCGTTTCACGATGTACCTTCTTTCGACGTGTAGAGAATATCGGTAGATTCCTAGGAGTAAGCCGACGCATAAAGGACGTCGTTGAAAGTACCATCAGGACATATGAAATGCCAACACAGTTTTATGGTACGTTAGGGATGGGGCTGCATACACAGTTATACTGACTTACATCCCGACATTGAGAAATACATCAAAAGAGCTTATCTCGATATTTGTCTCAATCTTCCCCAACGCTGTGATGCATCAGGAATACACCAATCTCTTGTAGTGAGAGTTGGCGACTCGTGTCCATGATATGGAACTAAGTATAGTCAACAAAGGAGCAAAAGATTTCTTGGTTCCAAAAAGAGGAGTGATAAGAATGAAATTGATGACACTAAAAAGATCACAAATAGTGTCATAAATGAGTCTATGGTTGTTCATGCAACAACTCCTTTGAAATCTTTCTCTAAAAGAAAAGAAACAAAATTGAAAGAAAACATGATGGCGATGAAAAGCGATGCCCAACTCTTAGAGAAAGACAGAAAAAAAATTATCCGTTTTTTTACTCTGATGTTGCAGACATGTTACAGCAACTACTAGAGAAGCAACTTATTCAACTATCAGAATGCAAGCGGCCGAAACAAGCAGAAAAAGTAGATGATCCAAAACACTGTAAGTACCATTGGGTCATTAGTCACCCTGTTGAAAAGTGTTTTGTCTTGAAGGAGTTAATAATAAAGTTGGCTCAGACGAACCATGTTACGATAAAGAGATGACTTCAAGTGTTCCACCATCAACACAGTTTTATGACCAAAGGAAAGGCTTAATTTAGTTTGGGACTTTCGAACCTATAGTTATCTAATTCCAAAGCAAAGAAGAGCATGTTAAAGATGATGACGAAGGATGGACAGTCGCGATTCGTCGAAAAAGAAGACAACTAAAATTTCATTCAAAAGGAGTTGTCATTCCGTCAAAAGCATGCAAAAGGAAGCATCTCCCATAAATAGAAGGAGAAAAGAAACAAGAAAACGTGAAAGTCTAAGTCTATTAAAGGAAAAGACGAGGACTTCCTCTAACCTCGATGATCGATAACTTTAACAAAATTTCTCTCAAGAAGCTTCCTTGATGATCATCCCAAGGAAGTATTAGGAGTCATTGCATGTCATTCTATCATTATTGAAGAAGTCGACAACAATTATGCATCTTATGAAGAAGACAATTCAAATGAAATTAAGCAAAAGACTTCTATATTTGATTATATCAAGCCTTCAACTACTCAATCTTCAGTCTTTCAAAGATTGAGTATGGCCACGAATGAAGAAGAAAACCAATGTCCAACATCTACTTCCAATTCAACTTCAACTTTCAAAAGGCTAAGTATACTCACATCGAAGAAATATCAATCTTCAATATTTATTTTTTATCGACTAAAGATGACAAGCGATCAACATGAAATAGAGATGAAAACTTTGAATGTAAAATCAATTCATGAAGAAAACAATGACAAGATGATTCACAGTCATGTCACATCACATATGAAGAAGAAGTTATTTGTTGACATAAAAACAAAAGTTTCCTTGATTGTGAAGCCAAGACTTATTATATTCACCAATTCTACAAATGAAGAAGGTAAACAAATTTTTTTGAAAATATAAGTTGATAAATGTGCAAAGCTCCTTATCGCAAGAGCCTAAACTACATGGTGCTCCTAGTCCACAAAAGCTTAAAAGGTGAATGCACAAAAAAAATCCAGTTGAACTATGTTATAACTTGATCTCTATGTTATAAAAAGGGTACGTAGGCAGTTTAAAGTGTACTTTATGTTCAGTCACATAATAAAAAAAGAGGGTATTATACTTCATCGCGACGATGTAATCTCATAAGAAAATGAAATTCATGAGCAGTTACACTAGAATAAAAAAAATATTATCGTTCAACAAAAATATGACATTTACAAGAATTGCTACAAAAAAATGAATGAAAGACAAGAAAGGGGGCAAAGTCAAAGTAGTGAGCTTTACCTTTTCTTCTAAGTGTTGCGGCTAAGAGGATCTTCTTCTCCCATGTGTTGCAGTTGAGAGGACCTTCATCTTTATCTTCTTCATGTGTTGCAATAGAAAAGATCTTCATCTTCTCTTATGTGTTGCAGTCAAAAAGATCATCATCATCTTCATCTTCTCTCATGCGTTGCAACCGAGAGGATCATTATCTTCATCTTCTCCCATGTGTTGCAGCTGAAAGGATCATCATCTTCATCTTTTCTTATGTGTTGCAGCTGAGAGGATCATCTTCTTCTTCTTTCATGTGTTGCAACTAAGAGGATCTTCATCTCCCATGTGTTGCAGTTGAAAGGATCTTCAAATTCATCTTCTCCATGTGTTGTAGTCAAGAAGATCATCATCTTCATCTTTAATGTGTTGGAGCCAAAAGGATCATTATCATCTTCATCTTCTTTATGTTGCAGTCGAGAGGATCATCATCTTTATCTTCTCCTATGTGTTACAGCCGAAAGGATCATCATCATTTTCATCTTCTCCCATAAGTTGCAGTCGAAAGGATCATCATCTTCTTCTTCTTCTCCCATATGTTGCAGCTAAAAAGATCTTCTTCTCCTATGTGTTGCAGTTGAGAGGGTCTTCATCTTAATCTTCATCCTCCATGTCTTGTTGCCAAGAAGATCATCATCTTCATCTTCAATGTGTTCACTATAAGAAATTGGACAAATAGCGATGCCACAAAAAACGTCGATGAAAGGTGCACAACGTTGATCACCTTTCATCAACGAACGATAACTCATGTCGAAGAACGCAACTTTTCACGATGTTTAAGAACTACTTATCATGAAAAGTGTAAATTTAGTTTAACCACACGACAACCCTTCATGAGTAGTCAACCGAAAACCTTCTGAATCAACCACAGAATGCATAGAATTTCTTCTCAAACGAGAACGTAAAGAACGATGGAAAAAAGCAGTGTTCTGATTACCAAACTTTAGCCACTGAATCCTGGACTTTTAATGCATAGAGGCTTCCTCCAGTCTGCCAGCTTTCCAAAAAGCCTCAGTGAAAAAACTTTGTTTGATGACTCAGAACATCAGACATAGGATTTCGCTCAACCTCTCTCTGAGCTCTATCCATGTATTCTTTAGCACTACAAACCTCCTCAATAAGGCTTTGAATGTGCTTACAAAATTGTCTCCGAAGGGCAAGCTTGAGATTATGTAAATTTCTAATGAAACTCACAATTATAGAAACCCCTGCATGTCGAACCCAAACCGATGAGACAACATGTATAAAAGAAGCATCCTCAACCCAATGGTTGAAGAAACGAAAAGAAACCACCCTCTATCTATGCTGAATGCTAGGATACACTAGAAATGGTGAGTGATCAGAAATGCCCCAGAGTAAAACATTAACTCTCATATTTGGCCAAGCAACAAGACCTTTATCATTAATCAGAATACGATCGAGCCTTCTCATTAAACTAGACCCATGGACCTAACTAGTTCAGGTGAACCAGTTGCCCTGTACCGAAGGTTCAGCTAGATCAACCTCTTGAATAGCCATATCAAACTCCTCAATATCACCAATAACAGGAGACCCACCAAAAGCTTCAAAATGAACCTAATGGCATTAAAGTCACCCATGACAACACCCAGCCTCGTTCATCCAGAAGAGATCTCATCCATACGATGCCACAGCAAACGTCTCTCAACATTATTATTATAGGCATAAATACATAGTACCTCTACACAATCCCTAGAGAGTAGATCAGTTAACGACCCAAAGACAAATTGATCTTCCACCCTGAGAGGAGTAAAAACGAAGCAACTCTGCTTCCACATTACCCACATATGTCCAATCCCACTGCTACTGTAGTTACTAGTGAAACCCTATGAATCTCCGAACCTACTGTTGATAGAACCCAAAATTTCTTTCCAAACTCTAGTTTCCAAAAGACAACAAAAACTCACAAAAACCACGCTCATAAAATCAAGCACCTCTCAATAATTTAAGGGCTATTTAGGCCTCGCATATTCCCAGAACACCAACTAATCATGAGAAGTAATAGGAGCCTTTGCTCCAGCAGGATTACCAATTTGAGGGCGTACCCCTAAGAACTATAACGGTATCATCCACCTATAAGGGTGGAGGGGAGCCATCCACTGTAGATAAGTCCCACTTATCTCCCTCACCCAACTCCATAAGGCTACAAAAAGAGTTAGGCATAGTCACATCCACACTTTTACCCTATTCTCGAATAGAAACCAACTCTCTTTTCATTCTAGTGGAAAACGTAAAATCATCTCGATCACCTACCTCCTTTACCTTAATAAGCCTAATGGGGGAGCTATTAATCTCACCTTTCTCCAACTATTTAATGACTCCAACACCACATCTCCACAAGCCACACTTGTCGGTTCCTCCTCTTTATTAGAAACCCCCTTGCTTATATCCTCCTCTCAAAGAACCTTGTTTTCCACAATCTTAGGACATTTACCACCAGAATGCCCAAAAGATCGGCACAAATTACACTTTCGCGGCTTTCACTCATAATTTACAGTCATAACGAAATCCTCTCCCCTAAGGTTAACTGTAATTTCAGCAGGCAAAGGAGAGTCCACATTTATTTCAACACATACTCGAGCATATGACAATCTTCGTCTTTCCTTAGTAGCAAGATCTAAAGATAGAGGTTTGCCTACAGCACTGGAAACAACAACTAATCCGACATCTGTCTATAACTCCATTGGGATCCTACCTAGTTTGATCCATACAGGAACAAAATCAAAAATAAAAGATTCAGGGACAATACCTTGAGTCCATTAACGAAGGAGCATAGATTTGTCACCAAGGTGCCATGGTCCACAAGATAAGATCCACTCAATAGATTTTGGGCATCTAAATTAGAAACATATAAGTTCGTTCTCAAGGATCGTTATTGTAAGCATTTCAATTTTAGCCCAGATTTTCTCTATAAGGAGATATAGGACTGCATAAGGCATTTTTGCATCAATTAATTGCCCCACTACGGAAATTTCCCACACCCGAAATCCTTGGACAATAACCTTCTCAAGAGGAACAACAACAATTTTGTCCCCTACCGATTTAGGAGGAGTATAAGGGAGTGAATTTCCACTGGACGCGCCAAATAGAGGCCCCCATGAAGACTTTGAACCACTAATAACTGAAGGCGAAGAACTCTTTTGTTTACTTGAATAAACCTTACTTTCTAAATTCTCCACCGAAGAGGGAATTTCATCAATATTGTTTCCAAGTAAACAATTCATCTGTCGGACCATTCAACCAGACCTCTTAGACATTGACAAATTTTTTAGGTCACCGTTTGTCGCTAACGCTTTTCGATCTTTGACAACCACGTCTTGCACATGTTTAAGTCTCATCAATATTTGCTGCTTCACCGTCGAAGCTTCACTGGATTCAATCATCTTCATTATCTCACCGTAGATCGAAAATTATGGTATTTTAACCTCATCGACATCGAAATACATTGAAGACAATTTCAGCCAAGAACAAAACGATGAAAACTCACACAAAATCTTTAATGCATTTTGGATTCATTCACATCTTTAATATGTATTTGTTGATATGTACTTTCATTTATTAGGGTAGTTGAAAGGGCATGAATTAAATGTTGTGTCCTTTCATATAACATTTTTTTAATTAGTATAAATAGGGTTGTAGCTTCTATTGGAATTTATGTCCTAAAACTCGTAGTTTGATTCAAAATTATGTTGAATAAAATTGTCTTATTGATACTATAATCTGAAAGCCAATAAACTAAATGTTCCGAGGCTATTATGTAGACTTGAACTTTATGTACAGACATAAAATGGATCAAGTTCGAGTATATAACCTGAATAGTCTATAGTATACGAATACAGTTGGGCGCCTTATTCTGGGGACACTATGGATACTACCTGCTTTTTAGTTAGTATAAACGATGTGATCCTAAATCGTTCATATAGAGACATGGAAGTGGAGGTATCCTATGTAAAGAGTTTACATAAGACTGAAACCATATAAATAGTCGCTTTTAGTTTATAACACCGTTGACTTTAAAATCGACTATTTTGTTTATAGATATCCATATAACTTAATCTTAATCCTGAGCTAACTATGAACTTCTATTCACACGGAATTATCTTTAGATCTGCATAGGTGAGGGCAGCTCAATGGCGCTGGTCCAATAAGCCTCCAATTTCAGGGGTAACACCGGGTGGATAGCTAAGGACATAAGGTGCAAGACAGAATTCACTCCTACCCACTCGAGGGTTAGTAGATAGGTTGTTCTCTTAAGCACTGAATCCAAGTCTTGAACAAGGAGCCCCACCCTCCCATTGGCCTGAGAGGGATTAAGTTTATAGATTAGACCTTAAACTAATTGTTCAATAGTGGATTAGTGAGACTTAAGGAGCAAGATGTAGTCTCGAGAGTAAAACGGTATTTTGACCTAGCCGAGGTTATGAACAACCTGTGAAGGATTAACTTACTGATCATGGTTTTATCAAATGGACACAAATATATCTATAGTGGGGGGAATGCAACTACGGGACTTTAGTGGAATGACCCGTTAGTTAACTGATGTTGATTAACTCGATCTAAAAGAGTTTAATCAGTTAATCTTGAATTATTGGAGCCCATGATCTATAGGTCTATTAGGTTCCCCTACCAGCTCATATGGAATAAACTTAGAACAGTGTGTTGGAATAAGTCGAATTGTTCGAATTTGGAGAAGAGAGAGAAACCAACAAACATATATGATATAGCCATCGATTTTCAGATTAGTAATAGAGCTTTGTGCTTAAATAAGATTAAATACTATAAATATGAATATGGATTCATACTAGGAAGCTTGGAATTGATGGAATTGGTCAAAGTTGTAAAAAGTCAAAATGTTGACTTTTGACTTTGAAAAGTCAAACTTTGACCGGCCTTATATTCAAATGTGATTTCAATTTTAGAAAAATGAATACGGATTCATGCTTGGGAGGTCAAAATTAGTAAAGAAGAACAAAATGGAAAAGTCAAAATATTGAATTTTGACTTGGAATAGTCAAAGTTTGACTTTTGACTTGAAAGGTAAAATGACCATTTTACCCTTGGACTAAGTTATTGGGAAAATCCAACATTTTGTTGGATAATCCCACTAGCACTAGTGGGATATGTGGATACATGAGATATAGACACCTAGCCCACTAAGTTCCACTAATTGTTAGTGAAATAATAGGTGTTGAGATTTCACAATTTAATTACATGCATTTTTGCATGTAATTAAGTTATAAATAGGGGTGTTTTCAAATGGTTTGAAATTTTTGCCATTTTCTAGTAATTTTAGAAATTACTAATTATTTCATCCTAAAATCTCAACAACCATTTATACCATCCAATTTCCTTTTATCTCCTTTATTTTCCTATACCAAATTGAGTCCCATAACCCGGTTCTTTGTCCTGAGGATAGTAGGTAAATTCTAGTGGTTGTCCCAATTTGTGTACGTGAGTAATTTTCAAGGATCTTAAAAGGCATCAAAGGTATTGTTTTCTAAACCCTAATTTGTTTAGTTTAGGGTTGCATGTTAACAAGGGACAATTAGAGTAAAATTTGTTCCTTTTTCCACTGCGCATGTTTTCCGTTTCCATCAGTTTCCACATTTTGGGCAGAACTTGAATTTGAATGAAATTTATATAGAGTGTTATTTGTCAAGCTTTATGCTTTTCTTTGTATTCTTGTGTTAGAATGCAAGTTTATGACTTTCAATCTAGTTTGATCAATTAGATTGTGGAGAGTTCGAAATCTTGAAGTTAGGAACAAGTTCTCCTTTCTTCTCGATCTTTGATCAATCTTTTCCAAGCTAAAATTTATTTAGCTTTCTTGGGGTTGTTAGTTATTTGTTTAATCGGGGGCTTATTCTTATTATTGTGGTGAGGGTTCACCTAGAATAAGAAGAGTTCTGAAACGTGATTGAGGTAGTTTCGCTTATCATGTTTATGCCTCTAATAATAATGTTAAGATACATTTATTGTGGCATCCTATGGGTGAGATCTCTTCTAGTTGAATAGGACCGAGGGTTGTCATGGGTGACTTTAATGCTAAGAGATTTCATTCTGAAGCTTTTGGTAGATCTCATGTTCCTAGAAATATGGAGGAGTTCGATATGACTATTCAGGAGGCTAATCTTAATAAGAATCATGATGTACAGAATGGATAGGGTCGATTCATTGTGAATTTCATGTGCCACATACTAATACAAGAGATGAAGGACCATTTGGGGTATTGTATGTTAGGATTTTCTCGGTTGAAGTGGACAATGGGATACACATTCAACTTCCTCGAATCCAACACTTTGAAAACCTCATGATTTAGTTAATATCACATTTTTATTGTATTTCCATTTATTTTAATTTGACAAGTTAGAATAACTATCATTAATATCTTAGAATTAAATATGGTGGTTGGAAATTGTTGAAAGTTAGCAAGCATAGTTAATGTTTTAAAGACTTTTGGTGTTTTCATTAATTAGGATAGAATCTTTACAAGGCTATACAATGCCTTTATCCTTTCATTTCTAAGGACCAGACTTTTGATGAATGCAATTTGAAATCTCATGTTGAGACTTAATTTACAATTCTTGGGGATAAAATGCATGCTAGCCATTTAATCTAACCTTGATCAAGTTTGATTGTGAAGTGACTCAATTTAGAACAAGATTTTCAAATCTTGCTTCTAGATCTTTAATCTAAGAAGTAATCTAATCCTAACATTTCCTTGGTTGATCTAAAATAGTATAAGGAGGTGTTACTTTCTTATTTCAAAGGTTCTTGTTATGTTAATAGCTTGAATCTTTGTGTTGAGGATTAGGATTGCCTTACATTTGGTATCAGAGCATAGGTTGCATCTTTGTGGCCTACTCTAGAATTGATGCTATCTTTCCCTCTTGCAAACTTTTTTTTTGAAAGGTAATGATAATACTATACAACAACAAGGAGGACCTCACAGCCTGAGGCCAAGGCACAAGAGCTGAACAAGCTCACACAGAAAACAAAGAAAACAAACCTCAGAGACAGGCAACAACCTGTCGGGGAAAAGAACAACAAAGTCAACATGAACCCAAACCAACTAGACCCTACAACACGGGGACAACACACAACACCAAAGGAGAAAAACAAAACAACCGAAGAACAAGAAATAAAACCAGTCAAGACGAACAACATTCGACAGAACAAACCCGAACAACAAAGAAAACTAACAGAAAATGAATAAAAAACCGATAAAAAAATGAAACCCCACAGCCTGGAGACAAGCATAAAAACCAAAAGAATGCATCTAAATAAGACCACTAATATAATCTGACCAAGAAGCAGCACGTGTCCGAATACAAGAGCGAAGGAGCTAAAAAATAAACATAGGATCTCGAGCTTGACCACCATAAAGACGATGATTCCGCTCCTGCCAAATGAAGTAAATAGAAGCACACCACAAAACATGCCATAACTTTTTTCTAACCCCTTTCCTAATACCCTGATGACATATCCAAGACAATTCAACACCTCAATATCCAATCCTATGAGAAGAGGACATAGTACTAATGACCCTAGCCCAAATCTCCCTCCCAAAAGGACAAGAGAAAAACAAATGATCACGAGACTCAGTGTACCCCCCACAAAGAATACAAGATAAAGGAATAGAACTATCCCACCGATACAATCTATCTCTAATCCCCAATCTGTCCCTGATAGCCAACCAAGCACAGAAGGAATGTTTAGGAATATTTCCCCCACCCCACAGCAATCCCGACCAACTAACTATATCCCTATGAGGACGAATAGTATCCCACGCACTAGCAATAGAAAAAACATCATGTTTACCTAGGATCCAAACCCACCTATCCTCAACACTCAGACACGGACTAACCCTTTGAATCATATCCCAAATGTCCATCAATTCCATAGAAACACGAGGCCACAACCAGTTACCATCCAAAGCAATGAAATCAGCTAGCCTAGCATCCCATCGACTTCCCGCATCATAGATAACCCTCTCTCCATACTGCTGAATGATAGAACCACCCTGTAACCACAGATCCAACCATACTCTACACTGTCTACCATTACCCACCATCATACTTACATGCTCTTTTAAGTAATCCCGCTTATGCAAGATAGCCCTAAGACACCAAGAACGACCATTTCCAACTTCAATCTCCCACAACGATCTTCCTTTAAGAATGTACGCCTCCACCCAAGCAACCCACAGATAGCCCGACTTAACAAGTAACAATCATAAAATCTACATAGAACTCGTAATATTCCAAGAAGACCCATCCCGGATAACAAGACCACCTTCATCAAAAGGAAGACACACCTCATCCCAAGCTACTTTGACTCTCTCTTTACCCTCCTCCCTCCCTCTCCATAGATAAGATCTCAAAATCTCATCAATCTCTCTGTGAACTTTCGCAAGCAATACGAACACACAAGTCCAATACACCTGAATACTATGAAGAACAGAACGAACTAACTAAAGTCTACCTACAAAAGATAATACTCTTGCAGACCAAGAATGAACCCGATTGGTAATCCTTTGAATAAGGGGCTCACAATCATCACTCTGTAACCTTTCTGAAATTAAAGGAAGCCCAAGATAACGAACAGGGAGATGACCAATGGTAAAACCCATACTATCAGTAAGGAGAGCCGCATCATAACTATTAACCCCCCCTACAAAAATAGAGCTTTTACCATGATTAACAAAAAGCCCAGATAAGTCTCCAACCTTTTGCATAGTCTCTTTATTGAACCTTAAAAAGAACTCATCATCAACACTAAAAATTGTAAGGTCATCCGCAAAAGTAAGATGAGTTAAACTGACCTTTTCACAAAACTGGTGAAACTAAAAATTTCAAGGGGTGCAATTCAACATGCAAGAAAGGACCTCCATAACCATAACGAATAAGAACGGAGATAGAGGATCCCCCTGTCTTAGCCCTTTTCTCCCATGAAAGAAACCCTCTAACACACCATTAATCATGATGGAAAACATCGAAGAAGTGACACAAGCACGAATCCAACTTAAAAAATGCAAAGGAGTTCCAATAGCCATCAACAAACTAAAAAGAAAACTCCAATTCACCGAATCATAGGCTTTCTGGATATCCACCTTCATAGTGCAACGAGGCTTTCCTAAGTGGTTATGGTAACCCCCAACAATCTCCTGAAAGAGGAGAATATTATCAATAATACTTCTTCCAGGAATGAAAGCAGATTGGTTACCACTAATAAACGAAGGAAGCCACACACGAATCCTATCCGCCAAAATCTTAGATATACACTTGTATATTACATTACAACAAGAGATAGGTCTGAAATCTTCCATACGATCAGCCTCATTCCTTTTAGGAATGAGACTAATAATAGTAGAATTAAGACCTTGAGGGAGATAACTAGTCTCAAAGAAGTGGAGAACTGCATCACAGAAATCCTCACCAATAACAGACCAAGCTCCCTTGAAGAAGCCCACAGAATACCTATCCGGACCAGGAGCCTTCCCATTATCCATGGAGAACAAAACCCGTTTCACCTCCTCTCTATCAATCGGGATCTGAAGCACTTGGCAACACTCTTCAGACCACTTAAACTGAACAATATTCTCAATACAGGAGGAGAGATCTCTGTACCCAATTTTTTGCATACCCAGACTGTTCTTAAAGTATTTGTAGCAACTTGAGCCACCTCATCATGGTTAGTCACACGATTGCCATCCTAATCAATGACAGAGCTCAAAGCATTACTACTCTAATGAGATGTTACAGACCGATGAAAGAAAGCATTATTCTGATCACCTAACTTCAGCCACCTAACTCTTGATTTCTGGTGCATAGCAGCTTCCTCCACCCTGACAGCTTTCCAAAAATTCCCCGTAGCTATACTAGCTTGGTTACTCAATTCCTCAGAAAAAGGATAACCTTCACATCTCTCTAAGCTTGGTCCATGATATCCTTAGCAAGTCTAACTTCCTCACTAATGTTACGAATGTGCTTATTAAAATGACTACCAAGGATATGCTTCAGATTTCTTAAATTTTTCATAAAACTCACAATAGGTGAAACCCCAGAATCTTTGATCCAAACAGAAGAAACAACATCCAAAAAAGAAGCTTCCTCAGTCCAATGGTTAAAGAAGCAAAAAGAAACCACTCGATTACATCGCTGATGATTAGGGTAAACAAGAATAGGAGAGTGATCAGAGATGCCCCATGGAAGGACGTTAATCCTCATATTTGACCAGGCAGTGAGACCCTAACGTTTACCAGAATTCGATCTAACCTCCTCATCAAACCCATTCCATGGACCTTACTAGTCTAAGTAAACCAATTTCCTTGCACAGTAGGTTCAACAAGCTCAACCTCACAAACAAACAGGTCAAACTCCTCTATCTCCCTAGAGTTAGGACCTCCACCAACGGCTTCAAATGAACCAGCCAAATATCTCCTCACAACTAGCCAAATATCACCAATAGAACACCGCTTCAAATGAACTCTGATCACCTTTATTATAACCAATGCAAACCATCTATTCACCTCTTTTCCGGTAAAAAATCAATGTAAAGGAGATGATTTAATCCATTCGATTACAACAACCGATTGGATCACAAGTAGCTAATTGCAGCACGCAAACGGACAAAGCTTGAGAGAATTTGGGAGACGTGCGTGTGTTACACGCGCCCGTACTAAAGTGTTTTCTTCTCCCCCTAGACACGTTCTTGCAAACTTTTGATTCTTGTTTTTATTTTCATGTTATAAATGCTTGTATTTTTATCAATCGTTCTTCATATCTTTATCTTACTTCAATCTTATTACATCTAACATACTGAAAAAAAAGTTGTGAAGAAAAGTAAAAATAAAAGAAAGAAGAGAAAAAAAAAAGTTGAGAAAAAAATTGTTCTTGTAATTATTAAAAAAATTATGATTAATCTTTATTTGTAATCAAAATTTGCATCATTGAGTTATTACATTAACTTTATGCATGTTTCTTCCATTCCCTAAGTTAATTGCATTATCATTTGAATGTGTTTTCTTGTTTTTTTTTTTAAAAGTAATATTATTATACAACAACAAAGAGGACCTCACAGCTTAAGGCCAAGGCACAAGAGCAGAGAACACTCACATAAACAAGAAGAAACCACCTAACCAAAAGAAAGGAACAACAACAAAACAACAAAAGCAATAACAACCCTACAAAACAAGGAAAGGTACCAAACATAGGAAAAAACAACCCCACAACTCGGGCAAAAGCAAAGAAAGAAAAAACAAAAAGAAAACAAACTAAATAAGATTCTGAGCATTCTCACTCTAAGAAGCAGGACGAGCATGGATACAAAACGAATGAGCTGAAACAGGACAATGGACTCACAAGCCTAACCACCATGAAGATGATGGTTATGCCTTTCCAGGTAAAGTAAATTGTAGCACACTAGAGAACATGCCATAACTTTCTCCAATATCCTGATGGCAAATCCAAGACAACTCAAATGATCATTTGAATGTCTTTTCACCTTCCTATCATTAATTGTCGAATACTTTCAAATCTGTGACTTTCAAACTTCTTTCATTTTCTTTCTCCTTGCAAATTATCGAATTTCACTTTGTTTCCTTCAACAAACTTTTAGATCCGCCTCTTATCTTCAACTTCCAAGAAGGGTAGTTTGTCCAATTCATTTTTTAAAACCTTTCAATTTCTATGTTCAATTTCATCCTAAAACTTTGTTCTTCCTTCTTTTTTTTTAACCTTTCATTTTTTGTTCTTTTTGTGGTTAGCTTCATAATTATCTTGTCTTGCTTATATTGAATAGCTCACTATTTTAAGGATTGCATAGATCTACCCAATATCATAATTTAGCTACTTTCCCAAATTGCCTACCTTTTATGAGATCCTTTTTGGTTAGAGAGCGTTCTATCAAGAAAAAAATCGTTGTGTTGCCTACAAATATGATGCTCAATTTTGGAAGACTTTACATGGTAAGCTAGTTGACATACAATAATCCATTTACTTGCCTAAAGAAGAAGTTTCAAAAGTCATGAGTGTAAAAGCTTATGTACATTGACTCGAAAGTTGAATTTACAAGACCAAAATTTGAAGAAGGTCTATGTACCTACAGAAATTAGGTCTATTGTTGTGGTAAAGAATGACAAAGTTGAAGACGGCATACTTTGTCAAAAATTATCAGAGATTATTGTAACATATGATCCTAAAGTTCATGTTGATTTGGGTGAGTTAGAGAAAAAATAGACCAAAACAAAAGCATGTAGTTCGATAGAAAATGAATCTTGCAAGAAAAAGTTTAAGAATGAAAAGTGTAAGGATAGTTTATGGCCTCGAGAGAAAATTGAAAGAAAAGTCGAAAAGCAAAGCTATTGTGAGAAAGTTAGTGAGGCTAAATCTATTTTGTTTTCAAAACAAAATGTTTTTTTATCTTATATACAAAAGAACTTGTTTCCTAACTGATGAGCTCAACCCATGTTTTTCTAGTGTTTCTTTTGAGTTCTTACAGGAGGCAAGACACTTGTAAAGATGATTGATTCGAAGTTTGCTTCTATAATCAACAATGTCATACACCATATATCTTTCAAGGCCGAATCAAAGAGGAACCACTCAAAATTTTCCTCAAAATTAAACCATGGCAGAAAGCATAAGATGTTCAAAACAAGAAAACGGGCATGGAGACACTATTCAAAGAATCACTATTGTTTTTCGAAGAATTCCAAGTGGAGTTTTATGAATGACTTATATATGAAATTCCATGACTACAAAATTACTCTGCAAGGCGAGGAAGATGAGAATTATTGTTTCAATGCCACTGAATTTCGTTCTTTTGATTTAGCAATGAATTTCTTGATTCGAGAATGAATCCTTTGAAGAGGTAGAAAATGATAAGAATCATGATGTTCCATACAGACCAATTACAAGATCTAAAGCATCAAAGATTCAACAATCATTCATTCTTCATGAACAAGAATAGATAGGATTGGTTTACCGTGAATTTCATGTGTCACATACTAATATAAGAGACAAAGGACCATTTGGGATATTGAATGTCAGTATTTTCTCGATTGAAGTCGATTATGGGGTAGCCATTAAGCTTCCTTGAAGCCAACATTTCGAAGACCTCATGACTTACTTAATATCACACTTTTATTGTATTTCCATTTGTTTTAATTTAACAATATACGGTAGCTACCATTAATAGCTTAGTATTAAAGATGGTGGTTGGAAATTAATTAATGTTTTAAAGACTTTGGTATTTTCATTAATTAGTCTACAAAGCTATATAATGTCTTTATCCTTTCATTTATAAACACAAGACTTTTGATGAATGTAATTTGAAATCTCATGTTGAGACTTTTCACTTAATTTCCAACTCTTTTGATAAAATGCATGTGATCCATTCAATCCAACCTTTATCAAGTTAGATTGTGGAGTGACTCAATTTAGTACAAGATTTCAAAATCTTGCTTCTAGATCTTTGATCTAAGAGGTAATCTAATCCTAACTTTCTCTTGGTTGATCTAAATTTTTATAAGGAGGTGTTAGTTTCTTATTTCAAAGGTTTATGCTACGTTAATAGCTTGGATCATTGGATTGAGGATTAGAATTGCCTTATCATACTCAAAGGTCAAAAGAATGACGAATCAACAACCTGGGCCAAACTCTGAGGTGCCATGGTGTGAAAAGATGGCAATCCCACAAGAAAACATCACAAAATCCCTTGTTTTATCTAGACGTAAGAAGGGTGAATCATCGTTCACAGAATATTAAAAAAATTTGACGATCGGAAGCATCGAAATATTAAAGGAAAGTTTCACTACACCCCTTACGAAGATAGACAAAGGAGAATAAAAAGACTTGAGAAAAAGGGTGTAAAGGCATTCCTTCCAGAAAGACGAACAACTAAGGGATTCGACCCAAAAGCATATAAGTTGAAGGTAAAGGCGGGTTATGACTTTACAACTTGCGCTGAGCTTAAAAGCGTGAAAATATTGAAGGGATAAAAGCCCTATGGCAGCAGAAGAATTAAAGAACCATTACTCAATTTAATTGGGAATATTAAAATATCAGTACATTGGCAAAATTAGAATCAAAATTCTAAATAAATTCTAAGCATGCTTTTTTATTTAAGAGATACAGAGAACTTACTTTTGTTGATATCTTTGAATCTGCAAACCACAGAATTGGGACACCACCCGTCGGAGACCTTCCTATCCTCTGGGATGAGATTGGTTTGTGGGAACCAATTGGGATAGAAAAAGGTATAGAAATTTTTAGAGAAACTCTTTTCTTTTATTTTTGCTGAGAGAAAAAACAGTCTTGACTTTTTTCCTAATAAATTCATTAAAGAAAACTGTTTTCTTCTATATATTTATAACTATCTTTCCTTCTTGGAATAGGAAAGGGAGTAGAAGAGAATTTCGAGATTATTTTTATCAAATCTACTAATTAATTAACAATTAATCAATTAGTTAATAATCAATTAAATCATATTTAATTAATATTTTATTTAAATCTTATTTAAATAAAAATCTCTCCAATATCTTATACATTTATAGCAATTAAATCATATTTAATTAATATTTCATTCAAATCTTATTTGAATCTCTGCAATATCTTATAGATTTAATTAAATC
>JBBPDI010067131.1:0-18438 GCA_037974545.1 Cucumis variabilis
CTGCTGACTTTCCCTTTCTTTCTGATGCCGACTTGACGATTTAACATAATAAGCAGTTTACGTATTTATAATGATGGATTAGCCAATTCTGTCCTGACGTGGCCACATTTTTTTTCATTTGCAATACATATAAAAAGATTTAAATATGGTCCTTATTCAGTGACATTTAAAAGATATTTTCGTTAATTGAAAAGTAAAAACAGTTATTTTAAATGAAAAATCTTCTTTAAATATTTATAAACTAAGAAAGGTGTGTTTTATTTATCACATTTATTATAAATATATGAAAAATAATTTAAAATAAAATATATAATAAAATATTTATTTGTCGTGTAATGAATTTTATTTTTTAATAATTATTTTTATTTATTTAAAAATGTAGTTAGCAATGATAGGGTAGACTATAGTATGAATCCAAGAGGAAGATTTTGAAGAAAAGTAAAAATGTTTTAAAGACAAATAGACTCATTGACTCAAGACCAACCAGTAACTAATTTATGACCCACCTATTATTGTTATTTTTTTTTTTTAAGATTACCTTTTGTGATCCTTGGATTTTTATTCTATATTTTTTTTCATGAGTCACTTCTTTTTATGCAACATTTTTAAAAGTAGTAAAATAAGTTAAAATATTTATCAGTTATAGCAAAATTTTAGATTCTATCAATGATGAAAAGCATATCAATGACTATAAATGATAGAATTTTCTATAAATTATAAATATTTTGTAAAATAATAAATTTTTTAAAAAAATTTTAATTAAAAAGTCAATTAGTTTTTTTTTTCGACATATGCGGTTGGAGAACCATATTGTTTAGGTTAATGCTCATTTGCCAAAATGTGATTACTTACTCACTGGTCTTTCATATATACAAAATTGTTAAATTATATATATAAAAAAAATCTTAAACTTTGTAGTTTGTGTTAAAAATGTCGAACTTACTAAAGTTTCAAAAATGTCTTAAATTTTAAAAAAATATATTTAAAAAATACCCTTACTATTAGTTTTGGATGCAAACGATTAAAAATTGATTTTAAAAAATATTCTTAAACTATTAAAAAATTTCTGCACCTAACTTAAAAATTAGCAAAGAAACTCTCATTAAATATAATTTTTACACCAAATTCACAAATCTCAAAATAAAAATAAAAATATAAAACTCAACGAATTTTCAAAATAGAAAAGGTAAAACAATAATGAGTTGAATAAAAAATGCATTTAGCTATTAAAACACACTCAATATTAATCTAGCAATAACTTCGTTAAAACATGCAAGACTCTTTTATCTATATTAGTGTTTCCATTATTTTTCTTTATTCTTATTAGAGTAAAGACAATTTTATTTATTTTTTATTGATGAAGAGAGGGGATAAAAAAAGAAGAAAAATAGAGAAGTAATACGATATTCATATACAAGAACAATAATATATATTTATTAATGTTTAAGAGCATTTTAATTTTTCTTTAAAGCTTAAGAGTATTTTCGAAAATTAAATGTGTTCCTAGTTAATTACATTTTTTATTCGATTAATTATTGTTTTAGAATATTTTAAAGAAAATTTTTTATTTTAGAATTTTGTGAGATTATGTGTAATTTTATATAACTTAAAATTTTTGTTTTTATTTTGTTTAGTAAGAAAATTGGTGTAATATTTGAATCATAAGTATTCTACCTTTTTATTTTTAAGTTCAAGATTATTTATGAAACTGTTCATAGTTCAAAGATATTTTTTAAACAAACTTTTATTGGATTACATTCCAAACTAATAGTAAAATAATTTTTTAATAATTTTTAATGTTTAAAGACATTTTTAAAACTTTTTGAAAGTTTAGCTATATTTTTTTACCCAAACTACAAAGTTAAGGAGACATATTTTTTTATATATAATTTAACCTACTAAATAATCCAAACTATTGACCTCTTTTTTGGATTAATAAAGATGTAAAATTTTATTTGGTTTAACCATAAGTCACCCATCCCCTTGAACTTAATATTTGTTCTACTACAAACATATGTATATAAAAAGAAAAAAAAAAAAAGAAAAAAGAAAACCTAATGTCTCAAGCTACCTTATATTATATATTCAAAAACGTCTATTATAACATATAGTTTTTGTTATCTTTAAATTGGATGCATGTATTTCTTATAGTCAATGGGGCTTATTATATAGAACTATTAGTTACACTGTTAGATAACAACATCTGAAAAATATATTTTAATACAAAACCAATTAACAGCTTATTTAAGTTTATTAATAAATAATGAATAAGAAATAAAGAGGGGAAATTTTTGTTTTACTTTTGAGTCAATTTTCACCATAATATTTAATAAGAGTGATGTTAATACCATCTATTAGTTTTGAGTTGATTTCGTCTTTATTGTTTTGGAGATATTTGTGACTAAAAAAACATTATCTTCGAGATCTTGATTTTACCAAAATACCGATATCAATAAAAATTTCTAAAATTTTTATAACAAAATTCAAAGAAAAGTATGGTAAACAATTTAAATTGTTTGAATAAGTTAAAATATTTATTATTTTTAGAAAGAAATATCTCTTTAAACTCTAGGCTTTGGATTATAATTTTCTATATTTAGTTTATAAATTTAAAGTTTAGTTTTAAAATGTTACCGTTTTGTTGGATTTTTAAGTTGGATAATAAATTAAAATTTTATTCCATAATTACTTTAAATTTTAGTGTGAAAATGGGTTAAAAAAAAATTCTAGTAAATACTTTGAAATCTGGATGAAATGAAAATTAGACCAAAAAATTTTAATTAGAACCAAAATAATAATTTTGCTTTATTTTTATATTATATTTGCATTTGCCCGTAACAACGCTATATCTTCTAGTTACTTTTTAGTTTACATGAATTCATCATGTTCATGTTAAACCCATATATAAATATGTATAAAAATATTTATAATATCAATTGGATATATTCCAAAATTTTGTAATGTTGGCTTTTTAGTAGATTATGATGTCTTTTTTCGATTTTGTAGCATAGATTTAGTATATTGGTTTTAAGTTTATTCTCTGTTTTTATTTTAAATTTTTTATCTATGAGTGTCAAGAACAACTTGAGCACAATTAGATTAGTTTTATAAAATGCAATTAACCTGATTCTACTATATTTGAATATCAACAAAATTTGTAGGACAACTAGATTAGTTTTTTAAAATGCAATTAACCTGATTCTACTATATTTGAATGTCAGAAAAATTTGTAGAATATTAAGTTATAGGTAGATGATTATTGTATATATTTGAACTCTCATATTTGTATTTTATTTTAGTGTACCTGTGCCCGGTTCTAATTTTGATCCATTAAATGCAGAATTTTATCCAATCTTCGGTCTATAGACTATAGTATTACTGTGCTGATAAAAAATTATAATATAAAATTACACCTTAAAGAAATAAAAAATGAACAAATTTTAAAGAGTATATATTTATGACTGTAGCGATGTTCTACCTAAAATATAATAATCAAGAAAAAGACATTAGTGAATTGCAAGATACCCAAGGTTTGATTTTCTGGTTCTACACTCACAAAAAAGTTTCTAATACTATTTGATCAACCAATTGATCACAAAAACATTTTGGTCATGGTGCATATATTATTCTACGTGAGTGATGTTCAAATTATGTAGCATATTATTATTAGCAGTAGACTACATGAATCTTGCTTTAGCAACATGCTTAACAAAATTTGGAAAAATATGCATAAATGATTAAGTGACAAGTCCAAATGGTGCGACGTAATTTATTTGAATATTAAAAAAATCATTTAGACATGCTTCATGCCCTCCCATATACTTAAAATAAAAGTTGTCATTATTCTCTAGAATAGGTATATATAAAGGTTTCTAAATTTGTTTAAACTTTGTTAGAGTATGGAACTGAGTCAGTGAGCTGATAAAATATGTAGGTTTAATGAGATTTTGCTTTCATTTAGATTTCTCCTTTCCTGTCAAGGCAATTGTCAACTAGGTTGATTCCAATGCAACTTTCACAAATGAGTATCTTTCTAAAATGCATCTCAAAAACAAAAGTACTCTTTTGAATTTTTTGATAAGGTAAAAATTAAATTTAAATCTGTAAAATTAGATGTTCAATTAATTTTTAGTTAAGGTTTCTTTAAAATTTTCAATCACTTCAACTATTTCAAAATTACTCTCAAATAAACACAAATATACAAATATTTTTTGGATGCATGGGCTTTAGGTTTAGTTTTCCATTTGATAATTAGATTTTAAAATTGTTATACATTTTAGTGATTAATTTTAAATTGATTTTAATGATCAATATTGCACTAGAAATTTCCTTTTTAGGGTTGTGTGTGTAATTCTCAATGAATTGATTTTAAAAAATAAGAATTATAATTAATTAAGTAATTTTAGTATCTTTATCACTGTTGAGATTAAATTTAAAATTTAGTATAGTTATCTTTAATTAATTAACATAAACTAACGTCAATAAACGAGAGCGATTATTTAAAGGAAAAACAAGATTAAAAATATAAATCTTAAAATTTACTTGAAACACAACTCAAATCTAAAAAGATAAAATTGTAACCTTTTAAATTTTACTTAACTAAACCAAACCAGGTTAAAAACTTAAATCAAATAAAAACCAAACTCATGACCTAGGGATCAAACAAATTTATTTTCCTCAAAATAATTATTCTTTTTCTTTTAATTAAGTATATTATTGGATGTTATTATTTGATTTTGATAAGTAGGGGGATAGGGGTATAAATTAATTACTACATAAAAGGGTATCTATGTTGTTATATAGGATATTTATTCCATTCATTTTTATAGAATATGGGATGTTTTATGATATTGATATTTGATTTCAAAAATAATTTACGAGACATGAGACCTACATTTAGTGTATAATGAATGTTTCTAATATTTATCAAGAATATACAAATAGCCACAACACTCGGTGCTACATTTAGTTAAATTGACGTGATGTAACAAATAGAAGAAAAAAGAAGAAGAAGAAGAAGAGAGGGCCCTTCTATTTTTCTAATTGTTTTCACACGTATATATGCCAATCTCAAATCTAATATGTTAAAGAGGAATATATAAGAAATAACTTTTTTATTTTCTTTTAAATCATCACCCATCAATGTTTAAAACTAGTTAATAAGAGGGGGCAATAATGGCCTCTTTCATTTCTTTCTTCACCCTTCTTTATTTATTTATTTATTTTTATTAAAATAAAATAAAAAACAAAAGTTACAACTCAGACTTTGGTAAAAAGATAGAAATATCGTTCTTAAAACATTTCAATTCAAACGTTTAGAAAAAGAAGAGAATCATAAAAACTGAACTCCAAAAGAACCCATTTGAACGACAATTAAATTCAACTTCCAATGACAAAACAAAAAATTACATTGCAAATCAAGTGGATAAGCTTTCTCAATCAACGACCTTGTTGTCCAATAGAAATTAAGTTGTGTCACTTATTAAAGATATAATTAAGACATGAATATTATTGCGAAATTTAAACAACTTTTCCCTTAACTATATACCCAAAAAGCCTATGCACATGTAACATATAGAGATAGAATGTAACATCTTAAGTACGTAATAAGTAGATTTTGAATTAATTTTAGGATAACAATTTGCAATAAACTTGGATGTGCTCCTATTGGATAATTAATAACGAAAATATTATATATTATCATTTTCTGTTTTGTTTAATTGGTTGACAAATTATAGTATTACCATGAAAATGATTATGATTTGTGATTATTAAACAAAATTATGATGACATGTTAAGGGATAAGGCATAACACGTGCCGTTAACAATTGACCACGTACCATCCACATGCTCTTTGATAGTTGACTTGACATTCGAACTTTTTGATAAACTATTAGGAACTAAAAAGAACAATTATTTTCAATTTTATAAAACAAGATATTTAATAATTTTGTAAAAATTAATGTTGAGATTAGAATTTTCCTTGTATTTCGTTATATATATATATATATATATATATATATATAATTTAACTATTTGTTAAGTACAATGATCTTGGTGTGAAAACTCCCCACACATTTGTTATTGTTGCGGGCCTTTATTTGTGGGGTTATATTAGTTTCTTTAATTATCGGCGAATTATGAATTAGCGTTAATATTTTGCTGATATATCAATTTTAGAAAAATATCCGCAAAGAAATTTGCAAGCATAGGTATTTTATGATGAAATATCATGATTTTCGACATAATATCATAGATATTTTGCAAATGCCAAATTTCAATTAGTTTTCGTTCATAAAAATAACGATAAAGGATTAAAATTATTTAGTAAATTTTTTTGAAGTATGGAGATATTCCAATTTATATTGGGAGCATTTTCAAATGTAGCATAATAAATCAATGATTTATAAAATATCGTAAAAATTAGATTCTACTAGTGATAGATATCGATAGACTTGTATATCATTGTCTATCAATATGTTGATAGACACTATATAAGTTTATGGATCTCCATCAGTATCTTTGATAGAATTTGAAATTTTACTATATTTTGTAAATATTTTCAATAATTTTATCATTTATTATGGTTATTCTCATAACAGTTTAGTCATTCATGTAATTATGGTTTTTATGGTTATATTAGCAGGTGTAACACATCACTTTACACTAAGAGATCAGAACTTTCTCATTAAAGTGATGAAGACTTAGACTCAAAGCCTCTATATTATCTACATTGATCTTCAAAGCATCCTCAATTGGAATATGGAACATAGTTTGATCCATGGTATCCTCCTATTGGTAGCATCGAGGTTGATGTTAAGACTCATGGATGACATACTTCCAATAAGAGTCGCCCAACTTTACTGTAGAAGTAAGCAGGTTGTAAAACTAAAACAAAAGAAATTATGTGAAAAACTCCAAAAAGAGAAAAATCACGAACCCACTACAAGAATATGGACCTATCGCGACGCCAGAAATGACGTCACTTAAAGCGACATTAGCGTTAAGCACCTTTTGCTGACATCACACATAATACATCACCGTATGGGCCTTTCGCGACGTATGGGATCACAACATCGTGGAAAGGTTACTAATTAATTCGTTATTTTACCTTTCTGCGACGTACGTCTCGGACACGTCGCGAAAAGTAGAAACGTTTCGTGTTATTCAAGCCTTTCTGCGACGTCCTTCTCCAACACGTCGCGGAAAGCTAAATATTTAATTTGTTTTTAGACTTTCTGTGATGCGTCTCCGAAGTACGTCGCAGAACGTCCAAACATTACATTTGATTGGTAGACTTTCCACAACGCAGATCTGACGTGCTCCAGAAAGCTGAATATTTAATTTGTTTTTGGGCTTTTCGCGATGCGTCTCTAAATTACGTTGCGGAAAGTCCAAATATTAAATTCGAATAGTAAACTTTTCGCGATGTAGGGGTCCTTGAACATCGTGAAAAGTTAACATAAAAATGAACCGTTTTAACTTTCTGTAACATCACGTGGACACGTCGCGGAAAGTCAAGATTTTGTGACGTGGTCTGACACACATCGCGAAAAGTGAAACACAATCAATTATTTATTTGAATTTTGGCGACGTGGAAGCGTAGACATCGTGGAAAGTGTAGATAATCTGTAACGTCAACAACTTCGTATATCACAGAAACTGCCTTTTCGAGACGTTTTCGAAGATATCGCAGAAAGTCCTGGCTATTTCAAACCCAAAATTCATTCAAAAACTCACGAAAAAGAAGGAAATTGAGAAAATTTGAGAGAAAAAGGGAGAAAGTGAGAGAGAAAGTGAGAGAAGGAGCCGTTTCCGTCGCCGTTGCCACCCACTGTCATCGCACCGCCCACTGCCGCCGTTGTCTCCCGCCGTCTTGAGGTCTTTTTTTGTATTTTTTGTTGCATTTAGGTGTGTAAAGTGTATGTATATGTATATATGTAGGTATATGTGTTATGTAGGTATATGTGTTATGTGTATATGTTACGGTGTATGTATATGTATATGTAGGTATATTTTTAGGTAAATATAATTTTATTTGTATGTGTTATGTGTATATTTAATGTGTATGTATATGTATATGTATGTATATGTTTATTGTGTATGTGTTTGTATAATTTTATGTATAGGTGTTATGTGTATATTTAATGTATATGTATATGTATATGTATACGTAGGTATACGTTTATTGCTTATGTGTTAGTATAACTTTATGTGTGTATGTGTGTATGTGTATATTTATTGTGTATGTGTTATGTGTATATGTTTAGGGTGTATGTATATGTATATGTAGTATAATTTTATGTGTTATATGTATATTTAATGTGTAATGTGTAATATATATGTATGTATAGTTTAGTGCATATTTATATGTATGTATATTTTTTTTATTGCAATTAGAAAATTAATAAAAATTTAAATAATGTATGAATTCAGATGAAATTTGAATACATTATATTGAACAATAGTTTAGGGTTTAGTAAATTTGAGATAAAGCTAAAAAGTCTTTATCGAATACAATATTGAATTTGATATTCAATATAAATTTCATATTGAAATTGCATTTGAATTTCATTTTCAAATGCAATTTAAATTTTTAAAAATGTTAATTAACGTAACTAAAATGGAGTATGTATAAAACTAATATAAGATATTATTTGTTAGGCGTTTTAACGAGATGGACAAGAGTTGAATGAAAATTAGGGATATGTTTTCTGTTGAGTACAAAGAATGAGTTTTTTAGTTTTTAGAGGCTGCACAACATCACACAAATAATTATGAAAAAATAAGATGTCCATGTAAGAAATGTATGAATTCAAACTGAGAATCCTTAGAGGGTGTGAGACGACATCTATTAACCACTGGAATAGTCTCCTCTTATATTAACTAGGTGTATCATGGAAAGCTCTTGACCTAGAACGTAGGTATACAAACATTTAATGAAGGAACGAGTATTAGTTACCCAATAGTTAATGAATGAACCAGCAGTAACCCAATAGTTGATGAAGGAACCAATAGTAACCCAGTTAATGAAGAAAATGAAATGTTCAATATGTTGCATGATTTACAAGCTAGTATTGAACAAGTAGAAGAGAGGGAGGAAGATTTAGATTTAAAAGAAGGCAGAACAAACAATGTATTTAAGGACTTACTAAATCAAAAGTTGTGAGCTATACCCCGAGTGTTCTGAATTTTTGTCATTAATTTTTTTGGTTAAAATGATGCACGTCAAGGTTCTCACTGGTTGGAGCAACAAGTCCTTCGATATGATGTTAGAGTTAATAAAATGTGTGTTTTCAATGTGTGGTACTAACATCCCTAGTTCGTTCTATGAAGTCAAACGAAAATTGCATAATTTGGGTTTAGGGTACGAGATTATTCATGCTTGTAAGTATGACCGTGTATTGTTCTGGAAGGAGTTCGAGGACTTGTAACATTGTCCGACTTGTGATGATCTAGATATAAGATTAAGTCCAATTGATCAGGAAACAAAATTCCACAAAAGGTATTGCGTTACTTTTTGTTGGTGCCAAGATTACAACGACTGTTTGTATTGCAAGAAAGTTTGACAGACATGCGATGGCATAAGGATAAACGAGTGGAAACAGAGGTGTGTTGAGACATCCAGCCGATGCAGAGGGATGGAAGCACTTTGATTCTGAATTTCCTGATTTTGCATTGGAGCCACGAAATGTTCGTTTGGGGTTAGCTTCAGATAGATTCAATCTGTTCGATCACATGAGTACCTCGTATAGTATGTGGCCTGTAGTGTTAATTCCATACAATTTGCCACCATGGAAATGCATGAAAGAGTCAGACTTTTTTATGTCATTGCTCATTTCCGGTCCTAAATCTCCCGGTAGAGAAATTGATGTGTACCTACAGCCATTACTTGACGAGTTAAAAAATCTATGGACGTTTGGTGTGCGTACCTATGATTGTCTGATGGATCAATATTTTCAGTTGTATGCAGCCTTGTTGTGGACAATTAATGACTTTCCGGCATATGATGATCTATCTGGTTGGAGTACAAAAGGATATCAGGTATGTCCCATTTGCATAGGGGATAGATCATCGTTTGAAATATGCATAAAGATAGCATTTATGGGACATCGATGGTATCTTTCAGACAATCATGTTTGATGATGGAAAGGTAAAGCGTAAACCTTTAATATAACCTCCTTTTATTTGACCTATGCATGTTGTGTTGTATTTGTATAATATTGTTGGGTGGAGTTTACTAGAAGACAAACCACATGATTTTCAAATGTGATCAATCATTGATCTTAACCATGTACATTCTTAACTAGCCTCAAGAAGTGAAAGAATTTTGGCATGATTTGAGGAGGTGGCTATTATGGTATGTTTTACTGATAGCCAAAATATAAGAGTTCCTCCACATGTGAATAGATAACCTGTTTGAGATTAGTTTTGTGTGGATTAGATAAATATTTAGAATCTGCAAAACCAACTAAGTTAAAATTTAATTTATTTGAATAAAATAATCACATATCAATTGTTCCTCGGAGATAACGAAGTATATGTTTAATTGCATTCCAATGCCTTTTTGTTGGAGAGGAACTATATTTATCTAATAAATTTACTGAAAATGCAATGTATGGTCTAGTATTATTAGCAAGATGCAAAAGTGCACCAATTGCACTAAGATATGGTACTTCTAGACCAAGGAGTTCTATATTATAATCTCGAGGTCAAAATATATCTTTTTTCACATCTAGTGAACGAACTTCCATTGGAATGTTCAATGGTTGTGTTTTATCCATATAAAATTTTTTCAAAACTTTTTTTGTATAAGTTGATTGATGAACAAATGTTCCATTCTGCCAGATGCTCAATTTGTAAATCAAGGCAAAATCTTGTTTTTTTTTGAAATCTTTCATCTTGAATTCTTTCTTAAGATATTCTATTGCCTTTGAAAGCTTTTCAGGAGTTGCAATTATATTTAAATCATTAATATCTAAATTTATAATTGCAAATCCTGACTGTAATTCTTTATAAAAATTCATAGACATATTACATTATTTTGATATCCTTCTTCAGCAAATATTCACTAAGGCAATTGTACAACATTTGTCCTAATTATTTCAATCCATATAATGATCTCTATAGCTTTATTGAACATAGTTCCCAAGAACTTGATTTATATGTTTAAGGCATCTTAAATCCTTCTAAGACTTTCATATAAATATCATTATCAAGAGATCCATATAAATATGATGTTACTACATCCATAAGATGCATGTTCAGATTTTCATACATAGTCAGGCCGATTAAAAAAATCTTAATGTGATTGCATCCACCATTGAAGAATATGTCTCCTCATAATTAATATCATGTCTTTGTGAAAAAATTTGTACAACTAATCTTATTTTATATCTTGTGATCTCATTATTTTCATTTCTTTCTCTCATAAATACTCATTTATATTCCACAAGTTTAACACCTTTTGGTTGTTGGAGTACTACTGGTCTAAAAACCTGACGTTTGGAAAGTGAATTTAATTCTACCTCAATTGCTTCTTTCCACAATAACCAATCTTTTCTCTATTGACATTCTTCATAGATTTTAGTTCATAATTTTTGTTTTCAGATATAATATTAAGAGCAACATTATATGCAAAAATGTTGTCAACAACTACATTAGTTTGGTTCCATCTTTTTTCTGTCATGACATAGTTTATTGAGATCTCATTATTGTCCTCGGTTGTTTTATCTTCTTCGACATTTTTGTCAGAAGTTAATTTTTGGATTTCTTCTGGAACATTCATATCTTTAATCGAGTTATTGACTTGATTCCTTTTTCGAGGATTTTTATCTTTGGAATCAACTAGTCTGCCACGCTATTGGCATGTTCCATATTCATTAATGACAACATGTTGTGCAGGGATATCAATCTTTAATGAGACATTTACAGCTGTTATATGTGATTTAGTTACTTTCTTTGCATCTACAAATGCATCTGGTAACTGATTTTCTATATTTTGCAAATGAATTATTTTCTGAACTTCAAGTTCACATTGATCTGTATGGGGATCTAAATGAGATAATATTGATATATTTCATGTAATTCCTCCCCCCTAATGTCGGAAAATTTGTCTCATTAAAATGACAAGCAACAAATCGTGCAGTAAATACATCATCTGTCAGGGGTTCAAAATATTTAATAATTGATGGAGAATCAAAACCAACATATATTCCTAGCCTCCTTTGAGAACTCATCTTAGTACGTTGTGGTAGAGCAATTAGAACATATACTACACATCCAAAAATTCTCAAATGAGAAATATTTTGCTCATGGTCATATGCTAATTGTAAAGCTGAGTACTTGTGATAAGTTGCTGGCCTAATATGCACAAGTGACGTAGCATGCAAATAGCATGTCCTCATACAGATTTAGAGAGTTTAGCTCTCATAAGCAAGGGTCTAGCAATTAATTATAAATATTTTATAAATAATTCTGCTAAAACATTTTGTGTATGAACATGAGCTACAGGATGTTCAACACTTATCCCAATATACATACAATAATTATCAAATGTTTAGGATGTAAATTCACCAGCAAAATCAAGTCGATATTTTTAATCATAGAATTAGAAAACTATGATCTTAACTTAATTATTTGAGCAAGTAATTTTGTAAATGCGAGATTTCGACTTGATAATAACCACATATCCGACCATATGCTGGATACGTCTATTAAGACCATAAAATACTTAAATGGGTCCACTTGGTGGGTTAATTGGTCCACAAATATCACCATGAATTCGTTTAAAAAATGTTGGTGATTTGATTCCCACTTTAGCTGGTGATGATCTAATTATTAATTTTCTTTGAGTGTAGACATCACATGATAATTCATTAGATTGAAGAATCTTCTGGTTCTTCAATGGATGCCCATGTGAATTTTCAATAATTCTTCTCATCATTATGGATTCTAGATGATCCAATCGATTGTGCCAAATTACAAATATGTCTGGATTCATAAACTTCAGGTTCATTGTTGCATATGTTTCAATTACTCTTATATGAGTATAATATAATCCATAAGATAATGCAAGCAACTTTTCTGATATACATTTTTCATTTGAGACTGTAGATATAATATAAAGATATTCTATCTCATTCTTTCTATCAGTCTCAATATGATAATCATTGCAACGTATATCTTAAAAACTCAATAGATTTCTCTTTGATTGACTAGAAAACAATGCATTATCAATTGTGAATTTTGTTCATATAGGAAAAATAATATTTGCTTTCCAAACCCTTCAATCAGGTTTGCAGAACCTGATGTTATATTGACTTTTGCTTCCAGCATTGTCAGTTTGGAAAAATATTTTTTATTTGTCAGTATTGTGTACGTAGTTGCACTGTTTGCCAGACATATAACTTCATTGCTCATTAGCGTGATAATCTCTTCAGGAGATTCAAAACTTTAACTGCATCCAAATTTTTCATACTGGATGAGCCAAATATATTATCAGTTTGATATGCAAAATATGCTTCCACATTTTACTCTTTTACTTGTGGAGCTTTTCTTTTTTATGATCATCATTTCATATGGTTCTTTTGAGACTTGGATGATTATAACGACCAACCACGAAAAATAATTACTTCTTATAACAATCGTCAAATTCACAACAATCACTTCAGGGAATGTGATTGCTTCAGTTGGTCAAGATTGATTATCTTCAACCGCTGTTATTTAAAAATTTACAACATTCACTTCAGAAAAATGTTGTTTCTTTAGTCGACTGATGTTTATGAATTTTCAATCAATAACTCGTTATTTCATTCATACAGGAAGAAATTATGATAAGTACATAATATTCTTCAAAATATTTTTTTTGATATTGCTACTACAGGAGTATATTCGAAATATAAGATAATTTCTTTCTAATGATCATATTCTTAATGACATTTCAATGTATCAAACTTTCATGATAAAAATTATTCCTATTAAATCAAATAATATAGAAATTTAATATATATCAAACATCATAATAATATTTAATTTAATAAATATAACGAGTAGGAAAAAATTGACATACCGTTAGGACGATTGGAGAAAATGACCTACCTTTGGCAGAGAAGACGATCGAAGCTCATGCTGATAACGTGTCGTGAAAACGGGGCACAACCAAAATACGTAATTCGAGAAAATATAATATTAAAATAATAATATATAATATAAATAAATAAATGATAAAATAAATAAAGAAATAAAGAGAATTAGAAAATTTGAAAATCTCTCACATTTCTCCATTATTCCTCATTAATTTGGAAACTCATTAAATTCAAGTGTGTCTTTACAAATCCACCAAATTCCTCTATTTATAGGCAACTTGGTAAGTAGGAGGTGGATTACATGGCCACTAAGAAGCCATGTTTGCTTGACACTTGGTGAACACTAAGCACACGAATGAGTTGATATGTGGCTATGGCCATTAAGCACACACCAATGAGCATCCACTTTCTACTTCTTTTTTTTTTTTTTTGATTATTTCATATTTATATGTTCAATGTAATTTTAAAATTTGAATGTGTTGATATTTAGATTTAGAGATGTTTTAAAAAATATAACAAACGAGCACAATATTTACACTGTAAAGAACAATTTCAAAAACGAAAAAAGTCACAGACCCACAATGAAAAATACCAAAAATGCTCCAGTCAACACATGATTAATTGGTCACACGTAAACATAATATATTTGGTACACGATCATTTAGATTTGGTTACAAGATTTGGTTATACAATCTTTTAAATTTGACTACTCAAATCTATTCAAGATTGTTTGGTAAATCATTTAGATTTGGCTAGACGATTGTTTAGATTTGGTTACAGAATCGTTCGATTTGACGATTTGGCTACCCAAATCTAAACAATTTTTTTTCAATATTCTTGGTACAACCAAATCTAAACTATTTTTTCAAGATTTTTTGTTACACTATTTTTTAGATTTGTCTACTCAAATCTAAACGATCATGTACCAATATCCCAACGATTTTTTTCAAGATCTTTTATATTTGATACACGATCTTGAAGCAAATAATACTATGAAAAAAATACAAGATTTATGATTGATTGAAAACAAAGGTCACGATTTCAAAAAATATAATAAAAGAAAAATTGTATAAGAAAAGAAGAAAGATGATTGAAAGCAAAAGAAAAATTGCAGAACAAATAAGATGGAAAGGAAGGGCAAATCTAAAATATTTTTTTAAAAAAATTATCGGCTTCATGGGTTTTTTCATTTTGTTAGACCGACTTAAAATATTTTGGTATTGTGATATTTATGAAAATTAACCTTAAATTGATGTATTATTTGATTTTCAAATTCATGTTTAATTTTGAATTTTCTTTTCTAAATGCTATATTTGTTTGTTTGTTTTGTTTTTCTGTATTTACATTTTTAATTAACTTTTAAATTTTAAAATTTTCTATATTTAAATTTATATATTATTTTGAGTTTTCAAATTTAATTATTTAATATATTTATTTAAGAGACATTTTTAAAAATAGTAAAATAAATTAAAATATTTACAAGTTATAGCAAAATTTTGGACTCTATCAATGATAGTCTTCTATCAGTATAGCATATCAATGACCATCAGTAATAGAATTTGCTATAGATTGTAAATATTTTGTAAAATTTGTTGTTTTCTAAAATTTCCCTTTATTTAAATATTTTTTTAATTTTAAATTTCAAATTTTGCAACATGCATATTTATATGTTATTTTAAATTTAAATTTATTATTTTTAATTCTTTCAAAATTAGTTAGAATTTTACAATATATAATTTTTTTATTAAGAAATTCATTTAGGTTATCTTTGATGTTTTACAACCACGATATTTACATAATAATATAATTGAGTTGAATTTGAATCAACATCATTTAACACAGAGAAATATATAGTATTTCAAATAAAAATTAAAAAATATGTGATTAAGAAAAAAAATTATTTTATTATAATTATTAATTTTATCATGAGATTTTTGTGTATTTGATAATGTTAATATTTTATAATTATTTTATTTATATTTTAATGAATTCTATATTTTTTATTTTTTACATAATTAAATTATATTAAACTAAAAAAAATTAGCGAAAATTTTTAGAAAAATAATACAAAAAACAATAAATGATTATCAAACAAGTTTCTTTTAAGAAACAAAAAATATGAATAGTTATCAAACATAATCTCGTTTCTTGTTTTAAAAAAGATAAACAAGAAACATAAAATGAGAAATGGAAAGTTATCAAACATACCCATAATTTTTTAAAAAGATACAAAAATAAATTAATAAATTACTAACTTTTTTGTGTGTTTTAATTACCAATAGAGAATCTCCTTTTATTGAGGTCTAATATTTATGTAGATATGAGAAAAATTTTAGAAGTAGATAGTAGGTAAAAACTACCTAATTCATTTAGTATTTTCTACCTAAGAATTTTTAAGAGCGGTGTGAAAACGCAATAAATATTTAATAAATTAAAAAAACATTTAATAACTCGTCAAATAATCAATATAAGTAGCATATACTATGCTACTCTACCCAAGTGATATTTTTTCTAAAAATATGAATGGAAATGAAATTTTAAGGGGCTCCGATTATGATGGTTAGTGTTTTCCATTTATTATAACTTACATATTACTTCAAATCCTCTTCGTTAGTGTTTACAATTTTCTACTCACATTCTCTCCTTGCTTGGTTACATTATTTAATTACTATATTTCTTATCTAAACTAAACTATTGTTATCTACATATACCATTATAAAACACGAACAACTTAGAAGTAAATACCAACTTTATTAATAATTAATCAACTCAGTGTCCCAGGCCCAAACACCTCTTAGCTTTACTTTTTCGTTTCTCTTTTATTAGCTTGGAATGGAAGAATATGATAAAACTCATTTTCTAACTCTACATAAAATTACTAAAACTAGTTTCTTAAACAAATATTGAACAATATATATTTAATTAATCAAAAAAATGGGATTGTGTGTGGATTTAAAACTATCCATATAAGTACAGATTTATCATTCCTTCAGTTGAAAAGCTTAAAACTATATATCACACAGGTTTGAGTACTTATAATAATAATAAGGATCTTTCTAAAGATTTCCTTTCCTACATTTTTTTTAAAAAACGAAGCAAATTAGCATTGGTTTATAAAAATTTAAAAAAAAAATAGACATTCATAAATACATAGCAAAATGAACCATATAGCAAAATTTGAGATTTTATCCCTTGATAGATTTTATTTAATTTATATACTGACAATGATATTTGAGGAAGAGATCATGTTGTCTGTACATTGATGTGATGCTTACTAAACAAGCTCAAATGCTTAAGTCTGCTAAGAATCGATCGTGGGTAGTGAATATTATGTAGATTTTGTATGGAAAACATAAAGCTTTTTTCCTGCTGTGTCTCTGAGTTTTCCTCTCCTTGGCTACATCTCTTAATTGGGCACCATTAGGAGTCTTTTTACGGATCGGCCTTGGCTATATTTTGGACAATGACCCATAATTATATCTTCTATTATGTCTAATCTTGTCCCGGTCCTTTGTGTTTGTCTCATCGTCACACCTTTCTTAGCTTGCCTCTTTACAACTTGGCCTCTTAATTAACCTAACATTATTACGTCCACAATAAAAAAAAAAAAAAAGATAGAAATTATCCATAACACTTGGTATTCTCTAGGTTCCAATTACTTGCAAGGAATAATAGGAATAGAAAGAATTATAATGGGAAATCAATAGGAATGAAAAATATCAGTCCACTCACGTATTGTATGTACTAGAAATTTTCTGCAATGAAATACTAATTAAACATGTTATTATCTACTATATATATACTCATTTTATTCGTTTTATCTATTAAAATGCATTACTAAACATATATTATTATAATTTCTAAAATACTAAATTTATTCTTTTTACTAATTAGTGCACTATTAAGAATATTTCCCCGATGTACTTTTCCTTTTTTATTTCCCTTCCTTTTTGTTTATTTTATGTGATCAATCTTATGCTATCATCATTTCAAAACAAAAGAGAAAAAAAAAGAAAGAATTTAGAAATTTCTCATACTGTAAAATTTAAAAATGCATGAAGATCATTTTTATTAAACATTTTTACATGTTCATGAGTTGGACATTAACTCAAGGAGAAATAGCCAACATTTCCTATCATACTATAATGAAATTAGTGGAATACAATGAAGAATTATCCTCATCCTAATAAAAAAAATAATAATAAACATATCTGCAACATGAATAAATCAATAATAGACGTACTCTATTTTGATAGACAATGTTTCGTTATAGTTTTTTTTGTATTGGGTCAAATAATTTCTTATACTTTCTTAATCGAGACTTAGTTTTAAAGCGAGTGGTGGTGGTCTT
>JBBPDI010067136.1:0-18433 GCA_037974545.1 Cucumis variabilis
TACATTATAATATAAAGTTTGTGAAACTTTATTATATAAATTTAATTTTGGATATGATTCAAAATTAATTTATGAGAAAGAAAATATTTGAATAAGTTTAAATATTAATTTAATATAAATTAAATTCATATTAAAATTATTATTATGAGAGAAACTTATATTTGAATATGATTCAAATTTAATTTAATTTAAATATAAGATATTTACTTTAGCTATTAATTAATATAAGAATTAATTAATAGTTTAATTTTAATTAATTAAATTTGATTTAATTAAATCAATAAGATATTGCAGAGATTGAAATAAGATTTGAATGAAATATTAATTAAATATAATTTAATTAATATAAATGTATAAGATATTGGAGAGATGTTTATTTAAATAAGATTTAAATAAAATATTAATTAAACATGATTTAATTAATTATTAACTAATTTATTAATTATTAAATAATTAGTAGATTTGATAAAAGGAATCTCGTAATTCTCTCTTACTCCTTTTCCTATTCGAAGAAGGAAAGATAGTTATAAATATGTAGAAGAAAATAGTTTTCTTTAACGAATTGATTAAAAAAAAGTCAAGCCTTTTTCTCTCTGCAAAAGTAAAAGAAAAGAGTTTGTTTAAAAATCTCTATACCTTTTTCCATTCCAATTCATTCCCACAAACCAATCTCTTCATAGAGGATAGAAAGATCTCTGACGGGTGGTGTCTCAATTTGGTGGTTTGCAGATTCAGAGATATCAACAAAAGTAAGTTCTCTGTATCTCTTAAATAAAAAGCATGCTTAGTTTTATTTAGAATTTTGATTCTAAAATTTTACCAATTTACCGGTATATTAAGATTTTAAAATTAATTTGAGGAATGGTCCTGTAAAATTTTCCGCTGCCATAGGGCTTTTATCCTTTCAAGGTTTACGTCCTCTCTATAAGTTGAAAGGTGTTTCAGAAACGTTCTTCGAGGTAACATTGTTCAAGATATGAACTACAGTTTCCACTACATACCCCCAAAATGAGTTAAGCAATTGAGCATAGCTCATCATTAAACGAACCATGTCTAACAAGGTTCAATTTCTCCTTTCTGATACACCATTTTGTTGAGGTGTACCAGGTGCTGAGAGTTGGGATTGGATTCCATTTCTATCATATGATCCTAAAATCTCAAATCCATGTACTCTCAACCTCGATCAGATCGAAGTATTTTTAATCTTTTTACGTAATAGATTTTTAACTTCAGCCTTATACTCCTTAACTTTTAAAGAGCTTCAGACTTATGTCTCATTAAGTATAAATAACCATATCTTGAATAATCATCTATAAAAGAGATGAAGTATTCAAAACCTCCTCTAGCTTTTATATTCATAGGACCACAGAGGTCTGAATGTATAAGTTTTAGGGACTCTTTGGCTCTATAACTTTTCCAGTAAAAGGTCTTTTAGTCATCTTTCCTTGAAGACAAGATTCACATAGAGGCAACGAATGATCTTCTAACTCATTTAGAAGTCCATTCTTTATCAATCTTCCGATCCTATCGAGATTAATGTGGCCTAATCTTAAGTGCCTAAGATAGGTATTATTATTAGGAGAAATCCATTGCCTTTTATTTTGAGTATTAGCAGTTTTAAACATCTCATGATTTAAAATTGTTTTTGCTTCATTATGTCTTAATACATACATAATGTACAAGCTTAGCTGAACAAATATGTACACCATTCTTAGAAATGAATGCTTCATTCAAAGAAAAAGTTACATTATATGATTGTTCAATAAGAAAAGAAATAGATATAAGATTCCATTTTAATATTAGGAACTATGTACAAGTTTTCTAAAAACAAGAATCTATTTATGAAATACAACTTAACATCTTCCACCGTACGAGCTGAAATGACATCTTTCATTCCAGCCTTTAGAGTCATCTCACCCTCCTCGAGCTGCATAAAGGAACTAGTTTCCTTTAAAAAAGAGTAAACATAGCTAGTGGCTCTTGAATCAAGTATCCATGCATTTTGATCATTTCTCACTAAACATGTTTCTAAGACAAGTAAATCATATTTACCTTCTTTTTTATTCTTCTTAAATATCTCATGAAGGGAGTTCATGATCTGACATGTAGTGACCATGGTCTCGTGTTTCTTGCTTAGTATGTCAGAAGTAATGGACAAGAGATAAACACGAGCATTGTCATTGGTCTTTGTCCAACGTTTATATGCATTCTTGACATTTTGAGATTCATTTCGAGCAGAAAATGAGGACATTCCTTCATTAAGATGAAGTGTAGATCATCATTAACCAGAATCATATTCAGTTTTGACTTCCATGTTGTATAATTTTCATCGGTCAATTTTTTCATTTTTAAGAAGCTGAATGATTGAAGAAGACATGCTGAAACAATTAATTGACCGTATTAGTTATCTTTGTCTTAACCAATTACATAAAATAATCCAATCAATTCAGCAAAATAAGCAATCAAAGAACCCTAATCAAACAAATGATTTAGTTTTTGCTTCGATACTTCAGAAGTTTAGAGCAACAACCACCAAAGGGTGATCAGCTACTCCTCTTCTGAATTGAGACAATCTCAGCTAATAACTAATACCAGAATAACTTATATTTCTATAGTTCTTACCAACCGTTGTTCGATCAAAGATTCATTAACTAACTTAATTCATTCCATAAGTGTGACCCAACCATTTTCAGATCCCAAAGGTACGCTTCAACAGACTATCATAAGGAAAGACAACTGTTGAAGATTAACCTAAGAAACCCTATCCATTTCTAAAGTTTACATTGTTTTGACTTCTATAATCAGGCCTTCTGAAGGGATGGTCACTCTAGGACGACATGCAGGCAGATCATAGAAATCTCACAGTACAACCTAATGGAGAAAACTGTAGAAAACATTGACACACGTCCTTCTCCCACTTACTATTAACATTTCCCTTATTCACCTTGTTATTGACTTATATAAACATTTTTGAAAGGAAGGCCACTCCCAGGGTGACACGAAGCCGAGTATGAATCTCACATGCGAACTCTTAGGAATGTGAGAGCTAAAAATTTATATATCTTATATACCATTTTTCGTCCACTAAAATGTTCTATTAACTTAGAGTTTGGAGTACTTAGCTAAACCGTCAACTTAAGTACCCCCAGCCTTAGATAGAACTTTACCAGTGGAGTTCCTTTATAGCCTTAAATCATATTTACTCTTAATGTTTCTAGGTATATTAAACCATTTAATTTATCTAGTGGCATCTTATGCTAATAGGAATAAGATTAATTCAACGTCGGTTCCGACTCAGTTCCCAGGTAGGAGGTGTGTTCCGTAAACTGTCAACTTAAATACCTCTAGCCTTAGACAGAACTTTACCGGTGGAGTTCCCTTATAACCTTAAATCCTATTTGTCTTACTTAGTTTCATTAAACTAAAAATAAGGCATAATTTTAATCCTAATAGAATAATGTGATCTTAGGTCTATTTAATTTTAAACAATTTAAAATTAAATCAAATTAATCCTACGATCTTATGTTTGCATGCAACTTTTTATTATATGTTGACGGTTTTTAATTATCAAAATTTATAACTATTATAAAATTAATTAACTAGTCTTATAATATGCCTTCAATGGTTTAATTAATTAAAACAAATTTTAATTTAAAAATAAACCATGCAACATGCATAACATTACATTAATATCACCATTATATTCATTTATGGATGTAATATGCTCAGTGGAAATTGATTTTCATTTTAATTAAAATAACACTTATATTAAAAAAATAATACATAAAAATAAATCAAACATACACAAGACATCAATTTAAATATAACAAATTATATTTAACTAAGTAATGTCATGCATCATGGTTATCCAATTTTATATATTTAAAATATCAACATACTTTAAATAACTCATGAAATTCAAAATCATGCATTAAAACCATATATTATAACATTTATAATATATAAAAATGCATGAACATGCTGAACCTCAAGTGGGATTTATCTAAATGACGTCCATAAAGCATTTAAATAGCAATTGAACTTGTACAATTGACCCCTAGGATAAAATAAAGCAATAAATTAAAATAATTAAGCTTTAAAATTTCCTAAAATTGCTACCAAAACTCACAAAAAGGTCTCAAAACCTTCAAAAAGCTTCAAAATGGATCAAAAAACCTTGAACCCATCCAAAAATAGAAAAAACAACCCAAAAAATGAAAAATTGACCCAAAAACTGAACTAGAGTGGCCAGACCCCGAGTCGAGCCACTAGATGCCGAGTCGAGCTCTAAGCTATTGACACGTGGTAGCTCCTCAATGCGCACGTCATGTCAACATAATTATGGCCTCAACCCACTTCACAGGCGCGTGCGAATTTTTTTCTCGTCTTATTTTTTGTGCTGTTGGAAAATCCTCCCATTGGAGGCCATTCGATGGTCCGTTTTGAGCGAATTTGGTGTCGTATTTCTTAGGAAAACGTCGTGTATCCAAAATTGAACTCTAATTTACAAGATTTACAATTAAAATTGTCCAAAAATGTAGAGGCCTTTACATGATCATAAAATAAATTATAAATCTATGACCAAATTTTACAGAACACATTCAATTGCAAACCACATTCATAATGCAAATATCCCACCTAAACCAATGCAAATTTGAAAATGTCCACTTAAAATTTGAGACAACTCTGATACAAATTAAATGGATAAAAGTCCTTTGACAGCGAAAGATTTTACAGAACAATTCCTCAAATTAATTTGGGAATTCCAAAATACCAGTATATTGAAAAAATAATATAGAAAGAAAATACTAGTATATTGGCAAAAATAATTAAGAACCTAATTTTCTTATTATGACTTAAAGGCTAAGCATGCTTTCTAATTATAGATTAGAGAAAGAAAAACTTTCTTGTTTCACGTCTCTAGATCTACAAAATAAATCTCTAAATTGGGACACCACCCGTTGGAGACCTTCCTATCCTCTGGAATTGATTTGTGGGAAACAATTGGGATGAGAAAAAGTTTAAATTTTTTTAGAAAAATTCATTTGCAGGAAAGCAAAATTATTAGTTAAAGAAAAACTATTTTCTTTTGCGTATTTATAACTCTCTTTCCTTCATGGAGTAAGAAAGGGAGTAAGAGAAAATCATGAGATTCTATTAATTTAAAAAATCTTAAATTAATAGAACTTTCAAATCTACTAATTAATTAACCATTAATTAATTAGTTAATGATTAATTAAATTATATTTAATTAATATTTAATTTAAATCTTATTTAATGAATATCTCTTCAATATCCTATAGTTTTATATTAATTTAATTAAATAAAATTTAATTAAATAAAATAGAACTAAACTATTAATTAATTCTCCAATTAATGAATAGCTAAATTAAATATCTTATACTTAACTTAATTTAAATTTGATTCATATTCAAATATAAGTTTCTCTCATAATAAATTTTTTTAATATGAATTCAATCCACATTAAATTAATATTTGAACTCATTCAAATATTTTATCGCTCATATATTAATTTTTAATCATATCCAAAATTAAATTTACATACTAAAGTTTGCTAACATTTATATTATAATGCATCACTATATATAAAAAAATTCCCAATGTAAGTTTGAACATTTCAAATTACAACCAATATAAATAAATATAATTATCCTATACGAGCTAGGAAGTGGACCTAATGGACCTACAGATAAGAAGCTACAACGATCTGAGATTAATTAGCTAAACTCATTAACCATATTAATCAATATTTGTTAACTGTGTGTACACTCCACTAAAGGTTTACAGTAAGTTTGTCTTTCACGAGTGTTCGTAACACCAATTGGGTCAAATTACCATTTTACCCCTTGGTTTCCTCTAATCTTTAAATACCAGTGCTTCTCTAATGAATGACCTATTTATGATCCTACCAATAAACAGAAACTCCTCCCATGCCATGGAGAGGGTAGAGTCCTTTGTTCAAGTCTTGAAGACACCATTTAAGGGAACACTCATCTACTTACCCTAAAGAAGAAAATGAGTAAATTCCATGTTGTGTAATTATATTTCTAGCTCTCCACTCGTTCTTTTCTCCAAAATGATAAGTTTTATTGAGTCAGCGATCTAGCCCCTCTCACTCATACAAATCAAAGGACAGTCCCTCACTAACAAGAGTTCATAATACACTAATGATTAAGACTAAGTTACCTAGGTCATCCTAATGAAATAGAAACCTAACTAGTCAACTGTGTTACATCTTGTGGTTACTATTTCGCGATTTAATCTTACACAAACTCATTGCATAATATATCCTCCTTCGCATGTCAACTACAGAAACGCGTTGGATCATTGCGTTTGTATCAAATACAAAGTGAGTCGTATCCATAGTGTTTTTAGGATAAGGTATCCAACTTTATCCCTATACTATAGACCCTTTAAGCTGATCTCGAACATTAATTTTTGTATGTCTCTACATACTATTCAAGACTCATCAAACAGCTTAGGATGTTAGTTTATTGGATTTGAATTATTAAGATAAAACTAATAATATAATCAATAACATTTATTGAAATTATAAAAATAACACTTTATTAATAACAGTCAATGGATTATATTTACAATCTACGAGTTTTAGGACATAAATCCCAACTAAGATGATAGTGGTGACTGTGCAGTCGATCATGGTGGATATGGATAAAGAGGGTGACGATGGTCGTTGTGCAGCTGGGCAAGGAGCAACTGAGGCTTTCAGCTTAGATTAGATGGTAGTTAGTGGTGGATAGCGTTTATGAGACGACAATTGATAACTTGTAAACTTACAAGTTATTATAATCTTTTAGATAGAATAGTGAAGCCTTAATGTGTAAGTTTGGTAGAAAACATATATGAAAGTAAATAAATTGGTAAAGCTATGCATTGCACATCACAAAAAAAGCTTTATGCCAATTTATCACATTTTGTTTATCTTATTGCAGGATTTTAGGTGAAAAGAAGAGTATCTTGAAGATAAAACATAATTAAGGATGATGCACATGACAAACTAGGTGGCCAACATAACACCATTGAACAATCTAAATCATTAGAGGACAAAAATGTGGTTGGCGCGAATACCAGTAATGTTGAAAAGGACACAACTTTATCAAAATTAAATAAGGCCCATGTTATCTTGTCACATCACACCTCACCTATAAATAGAGGCATCTTCTTCATTGTCTGTGTGCGAAATATGACAAAAAAATATGAAGAGCCAGCTCATTCTTCCATTCCTTTCTCTATTTAGGCGAGAGTTTGAAATAGAGAGAGAGGGATCCTTAACCATTCTACCAGCCTCCTATATTTCTTTGCTTATTCATTCACTGTACATTTAATTCATTGTTTACATAATGTTGGGTGGTTTTAACATTAGAGAATTTAGTTAAGTGCATCATAAGTCTTGTTTAGTTAAATATTAACAATGATGCCTTGTCTTCTTTGAGAGAAAAGAAAAAGTGTTAGATTGACATTACTTAGTGCCTGATGACTCACGTTTAGCTTACTTTACAGGGAGGAGATTCTAGCAGCACAATCTTGTCACCGAATTTTTTCTTTGTATACATTACAAAAATGCACAATGTGTGTGGTAAAAGCACCGAGAGGTTGCTCAGCTTAATAAATGATGAATTACTTATGATTCAAATAAACAGCTTAGATACAAATCATCGTTTAACTTTATATATTTGGATCCAGAAATACAAGCAAGTATGACGAAAACATCAAGAGGTTGATCGCCTTAATTCTAAAGTTAATAAATGCTTTTTATCACCTCCAAATGTTAATCTCCCT
Organism: Cucumis variabilis; assembly: GCA_037974545.1. NCBI lineage: Eukaryota > Viridiplantae > Streptophyta > Magnoliopsida > Cucurbitales > Cucurbitaceae > Cucumis > Cucumis variabilis. The sequence goes on from JBBPDI010067136.1 coordinate 7,822, forward strand.
TGTTTTACATTTAATTGATTAAGTATTCCTACATATCCACGTCTAATCACTGAGTTCATACTACATTACACTTCTTCACACCATAGTTTAAACATTTAGGGAGAATCATATTGTGCATATTTTTATATTACATAGTTACCACGTAGGATTAGAATGGGAGATGAATTCATTTAGGACACTAATTCTCTGAGTTTGACCGTGGACTAACCAGGAAACCTCTATCTCCGTTTCCACTTGGGTGAGAAAGACGAAAACTTGTGCTAAACATGAAACATTATGAATTTAGTAATGCATAAGTAGGACTTTCACCTTTTATCGCATAACCCTAAACTACACGACAACTTAGTCACACTATTAGAACATATCATGACACATCTTCGAATAAATTTTGTAATGCATATCACAGAACGAGCAAGATTTTGAGCAACAAGCTAGGGCCTCTTCAAGAACATTTTTTTTGCGTATATGTTTATTGATATGAACCCTAAATCACATCAATAAACACATATTTTTTTTCTTTTAATTAAAACTTCTCAAACCCATAAAGGTAAAAATCAATCCCTTCTATTTGTTAACATCGAAAATAATTTAAAGTGAATCTATATCAATATTTTATTGATTTCTTTAATTTGATACCTGGAAATCGCTTTAAGTTTCAGAACCCTGAAAATGGCTAAGCCTTCTTCATAGCTAGTTGAATTACATAGGTCATTCTTGAAGGACAAGACTCAGTATTTTGACCATTTAAAATTGTATTAAACTCGATGCATATATTTGTGCATATCAATTTTTGGGTGTCATTGCTGGGCTGTTAGACTTTTTTCACTTGACTAGTATTAAGACAATAAGATTTATTTTAACTTAGGATGGACTATTTGTTTTAATTTTTTGTTTTTGTTTTATGAATGTTTTACTTTTTTTTTGTACTGCATGAATTATAGACGCCAGGTTCAACTTCTTCTTTTTTATCTAGATAGATAGTACTTTCAAATGAAAGCTAAGGAAGAATTTAATGCCCAAGTTTGATTCCCTGACACAACAACAAGAAAGTAAATCGATAAGAGATTATTTCCACTAGTAGTTCCTATTACTCAAAACGGGATGATGCATGGACCACTCTATGTTAATACTCGAAACTCTCTCCAAACCTCATTCATATATTTAACAAGATTGTGCATTAAAAGGGAGTCCAAACATCCAAATATTTAATGATTCAATCATTGAACAAATAACTAGACATAAATAATGTTCTTACAAATATTTAAATTAATATTAAATCATATCATTCAATTAAGATTGATTTCTCCGTAAGGGCTTATTGCAGGGCTAATTGATGTATCCCTTTCAACAAGTTCTTCAGGATCAATAATATCATTTTCTCCTCTACAACAATCGATTTCAAGTAGAGGGAAGAAAGAATATCCTTAAGCTATCCAGATGACTCAGAAAGAAGAGGTCGTATTTCTTTGGGTTGGTAGTAATGGAATGCTTTTCATTGAGGTCAGGGTTATCCACCTATTACTGATTCAAGCTCGGAATGAGAGTATTCCTGACCTGGTAGTTTGCTCATTACTCTATGAAGAAATAGATAGATAAATAGGGAGTATCCTGCTAGCTCGCAAGGCTAATGAACTTTAGGTCGGACCTGTCTTCGCTACTGAAAGTCTTTGCTCTTTTGTTTTGACTCTTTTCTCTCCGTTGTAGTACCTTAAGTAGAAGTGGAAAGAAGAACTGGGACAAGGTTAGGAGTGGATAAATATGAAATTCCTTTTCCTTTTTGTAGGTTGTGTAAAAAAAAAAAAAAAGAAATATTTTGTTTACTCAATTAAAAAATAGAAAATGTTACTTTTTTGTTCAATGACTAAAAAGTGTTGACCTTTCTTTTTCACATCTTTGTCAGACATCCGACACAAGAAACTCCCACTGAAATCACAACAGACCCTAATCGGTCAAGCTTCTAACCGGCCACTCTTACCTGGCTTTTGAAACTAGTACTTATTAAGAGTGGAGCCTTTCTCCTCTGGCTGATTATTCTCTCCTCTGGCTAGATTGAAAAAGGAGAGAATCAAGGCTATCGATGCTCCATAAGACATGGATATTGTAGGATTATTTGCTATGATAAAATATCGAGACCAATAAGAATAGGATAGAAGCATATCTGATTATAACTCAACTCGACAGGAAAGGGAACCACTTTTGCTGCCACTTAACTTAACCAAGATCCTCTCCTACGGGTAAAGCTTCCCCCCGTTCTCAGAAAGAATGATTTTCCAAGTTGTCCGTAGGATGTACCATCTGTCATCCTTGTTCAAGGCTTAGGCCTAAAGCCAAAGGCGTTCTCTCCTCTTTAAGAAAAAAAGGATGGCGCAATAGCCTCTAAATAGTAGGAAACTTGATGAATGAGCGATGTAATTGAGCGAGACCGAGAGGATAAGATATAAAATGGACCCAAAATAAGTGGAAGTGGAATCATGGGAATGGGTTCATTTCTTCACTGATGATAGTGCAAGGGTGAATGGTTTTTTCTTTGATTCACAATATTCGAGAATTTGCATATTTCAGAAAAAGGTATTGAATTCATACAATAAGAATGATAATCTAATTACTCCATTTGATAAAGAAAGAAGAATAAAGAAGATGGATGATTTTGAGGCTAGTTCTAGGGTGAGAGGTTCACGCGCGAGAGGACTCAAAAGTTTTCTTCGATGGTATGTGGTCTGAAGTTCTTCAAGATGAGGAGCTTGTAAAGCTACTCTAAGGTAAGAATGTTACTTAAAGTAGTAGATTGTCCCTTCCCGTCCATCCCCTATCCTTAGCCCCCTCTCTGAATCTGGCCCCTGCCCGTGGGTCACACCCGTTTAGGAACATATGCAAGAGCCGAAGCATAAGATCTTGAGTTAGATTCCTTTCTTCTTTCCACTAAACTCCAGAGTCATTCAAAGCACTTGTTTTTATCCATACTCCTGAGGCTCAACTTGAACCTTGTTTTTTATGCGCCTTAAGCGCAAAGAATAAGGCTCAACTCATGTGTAGGACAAAGGCCCCAAGAGAGAGTTAGGGGTTGAGTAAGGGGCCCACCCACGGAGGTTGTTTTTGTTCTTTGGACAAGACTCAAAGGATATTGAGACCTCTTGAATGAGTCAGAGAAAAGTGCCAAAGCCCGTGGGATAGGAAGGAAGAGGTCTTCCTTCCGGCAGACTTCTAATGCTCAAGAGCGAGATCCAGGAATAGGGATGGAAGGCAATCACATCACAATATTCTTTGCACCTAATACTTCAGATATTGAAAAGGGTCTTTCTTTGGTTGTCGAATGATAAGTGGCATTGTACAAAATTTCTACCCATGGCCCCTTTTATCCTTCTCTCTCTCTCTCCTCTATCGAACCCTTTAAGAGTCCTAAACCTACACTTATTCATTGTTGCAACCTCTTTGATATGGATTTGTTGGAGTTTTAATTTACAAAGTTCAGGATGTTTTAGGCTACATTCTGGACTAACATCTCCTACAACTATAGAACCGTAATCAATGGATTTTCTTGCATTTTCCATCATAATGATGTTAAAGATAAACAAGAGAATCCCGATAAAAAGAAGTGTGATTCTCTTTGACATGATCATCCTTTATAACAAAACTTATACAAACTTAAAACGTGAAATAGTTACAATTGAAAAAGACTTTAAAAGGGTAAGGATATTTATACACATTTAAATAGTTATTTAATAGTAGGTCATTTTACTATTTGTTGCACATGCTTATCTCTTTAGAATATTACGTAGATTATTGTGTTTGAAAACAAAACACATATAAGACTACATTAACTTCATTCAAAAACTACAAAAAGCACAAAATACAACAACAAAAATGTATTATTGCTCAACATGTCTTGTTGTACAAGTCTTCTTATTATGACCTAAACTTTGCACTGAGAACAGCGGTGAATCTTCTTCTCTATTTCACCACTTGATGGGATGCACATCATTTCTCGATGACCAACTTGACCAATTATTCGTGGTGGTAAGATCACTCAATCAACAAACCCTTCTGTAGTTTTCCATTAGAAGACATGGCATATCAAAATTTCATAGTAACTGAACTCGTCGCACATACATATTTTATTGGCTAAATTAACGCAAGGATTTAAATGACCATCCACAATCTCCAACTCATGATGGTCTATTGGGAACAATACATACCTTGTTGACCTCAGATTAGCCAATTTCAATAGGAACTCGTCGTTGTCAAATAATACAATTTCTTGACTTAATGATATATCCCTATGTTCAGTGAACCATGCCTGGTGCATTAGATCTTATGTGGTCTAAGAAAGCGGTTATCTGCAGTGCTTGTGCATCATTTAAAATCGTGTTGACACATTTCTCGATATTGGTTGTCAACTGATTATATCGCATTCTCCCTTGAAGTACACAGGCCCACCTTGACAAACCTACCTTTGTTAGATATTCTTGCATTCTCAGGAAGTGTACCAACTTGTTCCAATAATATAAAAATACAGACTCACGGGATGCTTTGACGTTTAGTATGAAATTTGTTTATCACTATTGAACTTCTTTGTTAGGTTCAAACTCAAATGATGGATACATAGTCGGTGGAACTTATTAGGGAAGACTTGTGCAATAAATTTTGTGATTCTCTTATGTCGATCAGATACGAACACTAGCCTATTGACATCACCAATAGTTGTTAGTAATCGTGTCATGAATCAGGTTCATGATTCATCACTCTCTTTGTCACATAACACAAATGCGATTGAGTAAACTTATTCGCATCAATAAACACTGCCAAGAGCATAATATCCTTGTACTTTCCCTTGCAATGAGACATCAACCATCAAAATCGGTCTTATGCAATTCACAAAACCCCATATGGATTTGAAAAGATAAGGCAATAATACCAAATCATTACACAAGAAAGGTTTGCTAGAAGACAAAAGTGATAGTTGAAGCAATGTGACTCGACCAAAGGGACAACTTTTGATGTTGACATGGTCAGAATGATTGATTTCAATCCATCCATCTCTATACAGTTTATCGACATTTATATTATTTGTATCCCAAAAGGTGAACAAGTGTGGAAAATAGGCACCAAGAGGTTGTTGTCCTTAAATGCGAAGCACTCTGAGTAGTATAAATAGATACTTCTAGATAAACATCATTAATCTAGTCTCAGTCATTTGAATCTGAAAGAAGACCAAGTGTAGAATTCAATGACACCGAGAGGAGCACATTTTAATCATGAGATAGCTTATCGAGTTATATCACATAGATGTGGTTGTATAGCTTATTCGCCTGGTAGCATAAGACCTTCCTTCAACCCCTTCCTTAACTCAAGTTAGTTTGTTCATTCCTCTATTTACACAGCAGCCCTCATAAATTAGCTTCACAACATCTATAGGATACGTAGATAGTTTTGATGCATGCAATGATCATGTCAACTAGCATGATGGAGAGGATATTGGAGAGCATTTTGCATGCAATGATTCGTATTCAATGACACGACATCACACCACCAAACATACAAACAAACAACCATTCTATAATAAATTTGTGTACTAAGTTTCATGAAACACAATCCCAATTTCAAAAGAATCACATTCACAATCCTCACATCTTGGTCGAGAGTTTCATGAAAAGCAATGTTTTCATAAACAAAACAAAAACCCCTAAGCAGTTTTTTGGCAAGCAACCTCCAAGCCCTACGTATGATAGATCGATGCCAAACTACTTTTGGAAATCCTGAATTATTTCTTTGAGTCTATAACCACGACTAACGTCTTCTTAATTCGACTGAGTTAGTTCAGATATAACCCTACTCTAAGCTTGCTTGTGGTCTTTTTTCCTTAAAATTTTGGACACGTGTGCATCCTCTCATACTTAGATATCTTAAGCAGACTAAAAAATTTTTTAGTTTCAAAGCCCTTAGTTTCCATGAACAGGCAGAGTTAGAACATCTAAGGATATAAGACTTCTTGTTCGATCTATGCACACAAAACTAAAAGTTTTGCATTATGACGAACACTACAAGTTTCTTCACCAAATCTTTCTTATTAAAAAACAAATAGCTTATTTGTACGTCTTCTAAGTATGACTCTATAGTTTAAAAAACAATGTGTTCCAACAACTTTTCAACACACTTTTGCTTTTTTCTCGTCAATTGATGGAGGAACTTCTTCGTAGTCAGTTTCCACCACACCTTCCTCAGGTGGTAATTCTTCATGATATACTTAGGCATCTGCCTTAGACATATTAACACCATGAAGATCAATATTCTCATCATCAACTTCGAGTTTTACTTCCAAGTCTATATTAGGCATATCAAACTCATCATTGTCAATGTCATCGAAGCCATTTATATTGTCTCCCAACTTTAAGGGACACATATTCATACTAAACGAACTCAACTCACGGCCCTTAGTCAATACATGTGAGCACTTAAGGGAATCAATCTTGCTGCTTTCACTCGATCTTGGAATACTACACACTTCACGGACCATTGGAATATTAAACACTTGGGTCATAGTACTCCTAGGAGATGATTTTGAAACCTTAGAAACCAAAATGGCTACCTATGAGACGTCATCTCCCTAAATAAAACTCAAGGTCTTCTTAATTGCCAATCACAAAAGTCACCACATACGAGTTGGCATTATATATATACCTCAGGATCAACAAAGTTTATCCCAGTTATTCTATATATTACCCTCATAAAATCCTCATACTTGATATGCACTTCCACATTCAACCCTTTAAGTTTTTCTTTGACGTATTCTCTTTCACTCTTCTTCGATTCACTACAAAAACCAAAAAACACATGAGGCATCCTATAAAGATAAAAAAACAATGAACACATGTGTAATCTTGGGGTAAACTTATAAAAATCTTGGCCGAAATATACGTATGAGCATCGAGTTTAGATATGAGCACTGAGTTTATGGATGAGCAATATAGAACTTTGGCAACATTGCATCGGGATGCCACGAGATTAGGATTTTGCAAGCATTTTGTATGGTAATCTCGATTCCCATCTCGGGCAAAATCGGCCTGAAAAAAAAACCCTACAAAATGCATGTGAAACTCATCTAATATCGAAACTTCTTCAACAAATCTCAAAGAAAATTCATGAATCTTGTTTGAGATTCATCGATTGCACTTATCAAGATTCATGAAACAAGCTGAGATTCTTCAAAGGATTTCATGATAAGCAAGAACATAAACCTAGATTAACTAAACATCTCAACAATAACTACATCAGATTTTTCATCCACCTCATATTTCAACCTTAAAATCTAAAAACATAAAGTAAAAAACTAAGAACAGAAATTAAAAAACTAAGAACATAAAATAAAAAACTAAAAACATAAACTAAAAATCTGAAAACAAAGTAACTCACCTTGTTTGAATTTGGGGAAGCAAGAATCAAGAAAATTCAAAGATTTTGGATGGGTTCTCGCTTAGTTCTCGGTAGAAGCATGAAAAGTTTTAAGGGTTTAGCATGTTTTGTTAGAATATCAAACGGTTGATATTTTAGGGATATATTGGTCATTTGTTATATCATTATCTCGGTGGTACTCTTGGTCGAGAGATTCTTGTTTAGTTGTGTGTATGCAATTATCATTAGTGGATGTATCATGTTAGGCTTTAAGGGAGTGACCTAGTTGTTGACTAGAATAGGATGATGTGATAAAATGTGTGTTTCCTATCTAGCGTTGCTAATTTCCTAATGATATGCATGTAGCACAAGGTTTCCTCTTGCTTGCCCAAGTGTAAAGAAAGTGAGAGGTTTCTGAGTCAGCCAAGGCCAAACTCAGAGATTTCTATGAAGCTTTAGTTATAAAGTCTACTTCTCAGTGCCTAAATTCCACACTTTCTCCAGTCTCAAGATATAAATGATAAAGATAAATTAGGCGATAACTATCTAGATTTCATTACTTGTAAGAATCACATTACCTTTCTTTTAAGGGTGATAACCTCTTAGGACAAGTTACTACACTTGTTCTCCTTTCAGGACACAAATAATGTAGGTTTATGTTGCTTTATTGCTATTATTATTATTATTATTGTACTCTATAATAATTTTATGGATAATTAGATTATTGTGTAATTATTTAATAAAAGTTACTGCCCTCATTATTATTCAATTGCATGTTATTGTATAATAATATCCAAGAATATGTTATTATACTCTAAATGTCCCTAATTGATATTAGTGTGGGAACAATAATAAATTAAGATTAGTATGAGTTATAATCGATAATCATATGATGATTATATATGTAGAGACATAAATAATAATCCTATTTTTTTACTAGAGTATAAAAATTGGATTAACCCCCTTTTTAGATTATTACATAGACATGTGTCATAAATAATCTCAAATAATTCATTGTTTTGATCCTTAGACCAGAGATTATCATAGTGTCAAAATAAAAATAAAAATATTATGCTACAATAAAACATTATCTTTAATCGAATAATTATAAAAGTTGTACTCGAACACGTTATAAATTATGTATTGGACAATGATTTATCTCTCTTATTATTGAGAGATATCTTTGAGCCCATCGATTAAGTGTGACTGTGGAAATGCATGGTTGTGCTATAAATTAATTAATAAGAGTATTAATATTATTTATTATTTCAATATTCTTATTGACCGAGAAAGCAACTGATTTAGATAAGGTGACTTTGTCCATGCCTTATATTCAATTATAGATATCGCGTGATAAAAGGATTAAAGCAATAATTATATTAGCTTTTGTTAGATCACCGACTTAATTTAATATGAGTAGCCATAATGTCTTGCTAGAAATCGATTATTACTTATGGGCCATAAAAAGAGTTATGGGTCCATTGTCTTATTAAATTAACCTAATGGGTCGCACACTAAAGAACTGAATCAAATTTGTGTTTGGGCTAGGTAATTAATAAGCCCAATTGGAGAATTGAAAGTTTATTAGAAAATCCTATGCTTATTAGAAAATCCAAACCTTATTAGGAAATTCTAAGTATTTGAGAAATTCTAAGCTTATTAGGAGACCCTAGGAAACTTATAAATAAGACCTTAGGAATATTATTTTATATACAAGAAAATGACATAAATTCGTTCTAAATAAAGAGAATAAATAAAGTTAAAATTTTCACTTTGTGAGGTTCTAGCACACCCGAATTTGAGGAGTTGAATTCCCAGTTCATGCGTGGATACTATCAGAGAACACTTGTGATTTTACAGCATTTTGGTGATACGAATTTGGAGGATCATCCTTATCAAAACAAGGCAATTCGAAGTTAGAAAATTGACACAAATGTATGTTTATTCATGATTTAATTGTTTGTGCACGGTTTATTTATGTTCTAAGGGTTAGAAAAACTTTTTATGTTAATCATGCTACATCTAGCCTTAGTTTATGTTATCTAACAGTTTATTTGCCAGAATGGAGTGTCTCTAAACTCCTTCTTGTGCGAATTTAGCCATATCCTTGCTACATACGTTGTTGAGAAATTGGCAAAAAATGCTGACTAAGCGATGAAGTCAAGCTTATCTAAGTGTGATGAACTTTATCGGTAAAGACGTCTTATAAAAAAGTTAAACCTAACTACTTATAACACTTCGATAGATGAACAATAAAGGAATGATATATTGACAAAGAATAAAGATTCAATGTATCGATATATGTAGGTCTTTCAATCATGTACAATATAAAAGTCAAATATTACTATAGAAGTACAAAAATGGAAAGTAAAGAGGGACAGTCAAGTGCTTGTTCGTTGTTCAATAAGTGCATACATTTGTTCATGGATATGTCATGCTTAAGCTTTAATTGAGCAATCTATTGAGTGACTAGATTAAGATGATGTGTTAAGTGGATCAAATCCTCTCTAAGCGTTGCTAAACTTCTCATGATATGTGTAAATACAGGTTTTTCTATCACTTGCCTAAGTGTAAGCGAAACGATAGGTTTCCTATGTAAGTCCAAGGTCAAACATAAAGAACTTCTATCAAACTTTAGTTATAAAGTCCACTTCTCATCTAGGTTGTATACAATATAAAATGAATATGTGTGTACTAAAACTACTACCTACACTAGAGAATTTTGTAAAAGGTGGCTAAAGGTAGGGGGATGGAGAGTGAACTAACTTGGGTTAAGAAGGTGTGAAGGAAAGCATGGTAAAACAAACATGGAGACTTATGTTAGGCCTCCAACTTTAACATTGTCTTCACTAAAGTAGCCAAAAATAGCACCAGTCCCATATTTGATCGAAGCAGATTTACCTGCACATTAGGAGAATATAAGATCAGTTCCCACAGCCAAAACCACTCAAATTAATGTTGATGATATCACAAAAAAAGTACAAGTGGCTCAAATAGTAAATTAAGTATCTATAAGAAGATAACTTCACAACCATAACATTAGCTACTAAAAGTACTGGCCATTCTTTTTATAAGTACTCAAACGCTTTGACTCGTACTTGAAATGGAGTAGGTAAGCCACCTGCAGACAACTCAAAATCATTTCATGTTATAATATATAATGGACAAATAAATTATTTCATTACTAAGATGATGGAAACTTACAGAGAAGCACTTAGATGATGGA
>JBBPDI010067166.1:0-18404 GCA_037974545.1 Cucumis variabilis
AAAAAAAGAAAAAAAATTATACAACCCGACAACCCAACCCAACCCAACCCATATTTTATGGGTTGGGTTGGGTTGGGATGAAAACTAAATTCGGGTTATTTAGGTTGCCAACCCAAATAACCCGAAAATATGGGTTGGGTTGAGAATGTGTCCCAACCCAAGCCGTTTTCACCCCTAATGAATATATATATTTCTGAAAATTTATAAAAGAGTAAATAAAAAATTATACAAATTTATAACTAAACACTAGTTTTCAAACAAATTAACAAATTTACTGCATATGTTATATTTAAATCAAAGGGACTTATTTTAAATAACAAAACTTTTGAAGATATTGACAAATATAACAAGTATTATAATTTGTGTAATAAATCACGATATTTCAAATAAACTTGGATTGATATAATTGAAAACATAAAACTTAATTAGACAGCAGTAGCTAAAAGGAGAAGACAAAGAAGAATAATAAAAACAAATATTATTGATTGTTTACGTTTAAGCATGAATAAGATGCTTACTAAATTAAAATTCTTATGAGTTGTGGATAGGAAAGAAACCTAGTATTTGGGCATTTTCACTCTGGGGTTGTCCAGCTGAGGCTAGGCATAACGAAAGAAAGTTAGACTCAAGAACTATTAGTTGCTATTTTGTTAGGTATTTTGAGTATTCTTAGGGTTTCAAGTTTTATGATCCCACTTTGAGATCGTTTTTTGAGGCTGGAAATGCCAGATTTTTTGAGGTTGTAATTGAGTTTGAGGGAAAGATAACATAAAGAAATTAGTTGTCTTTGAAGAGGAGTTAGTTTTTTTCCTAATGTGGGCATAGATGATGTTCAGGCTCCAATTTCTGACTTCACTATGGAACTAATTATAAAACAAAACAACATTGAAGCTCTTATAGAACTTGAAGTTCAAACTCAACAACCTCAAGAAGTACCATTAAAGAGGTCCACTTGAGAAAAGAGAAGTGCAGTTTCAGATGATTATATTGTGTTTCTTTAAGAACATCAGGATAATGTGGACATAATGGAAGATGATCCAATCAACTTCCAACAAGCTCTACATGGTTCTAACTCTCAAAAGTGGATAAATATATACTATGGAAGAGAAAATAAAGTCCATGAAAGGCAATAACATTTTGGAATTTGTCGAATTTCCATCAGGAGTGAAACCTATAGGTAGTAAATGGATATTTAAAATCAAAAGCAATTCATAACGCAAAATCGAACGATATAAAGCTCATCTTGTCGCAAAGGGCTTTTACTCAAAAGGAAGGCATTGATTACAAAGAGACTTTCTCTCCAGTTTCGTCAAAAGATTCTTTCAAGGCAATATGGCATTGGTAGCTCACTTTGATTTAGAGCTACACTAGATGGATGTGAAAACTATGTTTCTTAATGGAAACATTGATGAGACAATTTATATAGTACAACAAGAAAACTTTGTATCTAATAATTCAAAGTATATAGTGTGCAAATTGAAGACATCCATCTATATGGTCTCAAACAAGCCTCTCGTCAATGGTATCACAAATTTCATCAAGTAATTACCTCCTTTGGTTTTGAGGTGAATATAATGGAAGATTGTGTATATCACAAGTTCAGTGGAAGTAAATCTATTTTCCTGGTGTTATATGTTGATGACATACTCATAGCAAGTAACGATGTAGATTTATTGCATGACACTAAGAGATTTCTCAAAATTAATTTTGAGATGAAGGATCTTGGTGATGTTTCTTTTGTATTAGAAATTGAACTACTACAAGATTGCTCTCAAGATATTTTGAGATTATCACAAAAGAACTATTGCGTTCATGGTTAAAGTGTTAGGCAGATATTTGAGCAATCCGGGGATGGATCATTAGAGAGTAGCCAAACCGGTTATGAGGTATTTACAAAGAACAAAAGATTATATGCTCACTTATCAGAGATCAAAAGTTTTGGAGATCATTTGGTATTCTGATTCTGATTATGTTGGATGCCAATACACTTTATGATCCACTTCAGGCTATAACTTCATGTTGGTTGAAGGAGTTATATTTTGGAAAAGTGTTAAACAAACACTTATGACTTCTTCTACCATATATGTGAAGTTTATAGCATGTTATGTGGCATCTAGTCATGGAATATGGTTGCAAAATTTTGTCACTAGGCTGCAAATTATAATTGGCAAAGACCAATAAAATTATTTTGTGACAATAATTCAACAATAATGTATTCTAAATAACAACAGAAGCAATACAAAGTCAATGTATGTAGACATAAAACTTCTAGGTGTGAAAGAAAGGGTTCAAAGTGGTCAAATTTTGATAGAACACATAAAGAACAAACTCAATTGTGACATATCCATTGACTAAAAGTACACCATTAAAGTTTTCCATGAGCATGTTGCTCATATTGGTGTTAGTCAATTTTCTGATTCCATGGTTTAGTGGGAGTTTGTTATTAAGGATGTTCTTTGACCTTAATTTGTTGTTTTCTATATAGAATAAAGTTGATGGTTTATGTTTTATTATCTGAACTTATTTATCATGCATGCAGTTTTGCAAATGCGGTTTAGCATAAAGTTTTTTTTTTAAAAAAATGATCTCACTAAAAAAATTGGATAAGTTGGAAACAGGCATGATCTAGATCACTTTGCATGTAGTTTCCATGCTATACACCCATACTTGATCTATGTCACTGAATTTATTGGAATTATTGATCAAGGAAGGTTTAGTTACAAGGATCGTGGCAAAAGTCGCCTTGGTTCCATACCGATGGAGAAGATGGAACAAATTGAACTAAAGAGGAATTTTATTATTAAAATAACTTGTTTATGCGCGCTTAAGGTTTATGTGATTTAATTATATCAGGAATACAAGTATAGCCTGAGTGGAAGATTGTTAGATATATTTAAATAATACGTCTAATTAAAGTGTAGGCTATGTATGTAAATTAATAATTTATCACATTGGGTTATTTTATTAAATTAAGCCTATTGTGTGATCTATTTAATTAAGGACCAAGATTTTTAATTGAGTGTGAATTAAATGGGTAGAAGCCTATTCCTAGATTGATTAGGATTTAATGGGATCCTAATTGAACTAGTATATAAAGGGACTTAGGGCTATGGTCCCCAATATACCGAAACAATAAGCACTCAGTCTTTCTTGTATCCCATCAAGAGAAAAATCCCATTTAGAGCATTCATGGTTTTGGTTGAGGAAAACAATCATTTTATAGCCATTAGGCAACAACCATTTTATAGTCATCATCTGTGAAATGAAGTATGTAACTTATTCTTGACAATTTGACATGAATGATCTTGGGTTAATCTATTATATAGATTTAAAGTATTTATGCCAACATTGAAATGTATAGATTGAAGGAAACAATGCAAATGTTGGTGATGCTATCATGCCAGTAGGACAAAGATCATGGTTTTTTGTCCAAAAAATGCTACAAACATTGTAAGTATCAAATTTTTTGTAACTTTTGTATCTTATGATATTATCTTAGAATGCTCTTGTGATTTTGCTTCTTGTTAGGTTTTCTTGCCTATCTCAACAAAGTAAATATATAAGATAATATTGGACATTAAGAAAGTACATAAAAAAAATTCTATCTTATGCTTGTAAAACTTGCTTAGGTTGCACATCTTAAGTTAGGCATAGAGAGGCTCTAGTTAGATGCCTTCCAATACTTTTCTTTTTGGGCTCTACTTTAGTTTCTGATTTTTTTTAAAGTTTATTGATTGTAAGACATCTCAGAAATTAGGATCAAATTTGTACCTATGAGATTTGTTTTAATTTCTTAAAATATTTCGTTTAAGTACATTTATTTTCCTATATTCTGTACTTGGAATTGAGATAATGATATAACATTGTGGTAAAGGACAAGTTAGTATCGAGATAATGATATGCACTGATCTTTTGTGGTGAAGGAGAAGTTGGTATTGGAGAAACGAAGAATTAGCCTATCACAATTTCGTATAAATGTTTTATTTTTAATTAATGATAAAGTCAAATTTATCTGATCTTATTAATGTAAATAATTGAGAATTTAAGACATTTGTGAAATAATGTAGCCAGATTAAGTCATTTCTCTAAATTTTTCATTAATTTACAATATGAGAACTCTTTATATGGAGCAAAAGAATATGAACTAATTACAAGTATTAGTTATAACATACATATTGACATATTTACAAAGACTCTGATTACTCCACCTCAAGTTGAAGCATGGGAATCAATAACTCCCAACTTGACTAATAGGAGTCGACGATAAAGGAAGGTAAAGCCTTTTTATAAACACATCTGCTAATTGTAGAGATTGAATGGACAAAACCTTGAGAAAACCATCAATAACTTAGTTTCTAAAAAAGTGGCAATCAATTTCTCTGTGTTTGGTCTTTAATGAAAAGTGGGATAAGAAGCAATTACTATCGCAACCCGATAATTATCATCAAATAAAGTGGAAGAAAACAAACACTTGACCTTCAAATCCACAAGAAGTTGAGAACTCCAAAATAGTTCATTGGTTACCATGGCTAATGCCCTACATTCAGCCTCCGCAAATGATTGTTAAATGGTTGGTTTCTTCCTAGATTTCCATGATATTTAAAGACTCTCTAAGGAACATACTATTCTGAAACGGAGTGTTAGGTGTCGAAGCAAGCTCCTCAATCTACATCAACAAAACACTTTAAGCTAATTTAATTAATGGCTTGTAGATGAGTTATGGTGAGTCAACTAATGCACCACAAAACATAAGTTTGGCCGAGATTTGAAGGTATTAATCTTCAATCAGAAGTAGCTTGTTTCAATAGTTTGATGTTGATCCTAAAGGATGTAATTATCGTGTAGTAGAAGTAATTGGATCAAATATCATCCTAACTACACTAATTTAAAGGAGTAAACATGCTTTCTAAAATAACAACAAAAAAAAAAGTTTAACTGTTCATACCTTTATAGCTCAAAATCTACACTTGTTAATATAGTTGTTGATAAAAAAAAAAAAACTACCAAAGACAATCTCCTAAGCCTTCTACACTATTCTCAAGATTTAGAGCTTGGTTATGAGACAAATTAGTGATCAACTTTGTGAGGTTTTGAGTGAGAGAGAGCTATGACCACAAGTGATTTTCTAGCAAAATTCACTTATGTAATTATATAGTCAAATTACATGCAAATGTTATTTGCAAATTAATTTGACACTTAACAGTCATTAAGTGGATTTGGTAGATCACTTGATTGAAGAAAAACACATCAAGCACATAGGTTATTTACCAAAATTTGAGATAATTTCACTAAGTGTATTCTTTTCCACTAACTCAAGGTCAAAGTTAACCTTTTACTGCCAATTTTTTTGAAAGTTTAAAAGATCTCTAATCTATTGAAGATGCTCAGATTCATCTTGCAACAAATGTTCAAGTTGATCAACGTGTTTATAATCTACCTGGAGTGGATCAAGTAGCGGCTATTTGGATTGAAGGAAACAATAACAACATTCAATTTAAAAGAGATATAGTGGTACATGCTCATTCAGGAAAATGCCACAGAATACAACATTATTTTAGTTGTTATGATTCACTTCAATATCCTTTACTATTACCAAATGGAGAGGTTGGTTGGCATCAAAGACATCAAAAGAAATGTGAAGCAAAATCATGACTCTGGGTCAAATAAGATGTCGACAGAAGGAACATCAAATATTCAATAAATCAACAACATTAAAGATATAATAAATAATGAAAATCAAGGTTCATTTGCTTTGTCATGGTGATTTTTTTAAGAACTTATGTGTGCTTTAATTTTTTGTGAGCATAATATTCATATTACATACAATTTCTTTATTAAAAAAATTTGTAGGAATTTCAAAACATCGATCATCCACAGTTTCGTGCAGAGAATATTATTGTTTTAAGCTGCAAAAACGACCATCTACTAAATCAATATTGTTTCTAGCTGGAAGACTATTCTAACGATATGTTAGTTGATATGTACATAATGCTTGGAACATTGAGGCTTGATTTCAATAAAACACAACAATCACAAATTCGTTCGAAGTTGTATCAAGGGATCGTTGATGTTGTAAATGCAGGAGAAACGAGGGAAGACAAGGTTGGAAAACGTGTCGTTCTACCTTCAACTTTTATTGGTGGTCCTAGAGACATGCGTTGTCGATATTTAGATGCAATGACCTTAGTACACCATTTTAGGAAGCAAGATCTTTTCATAACAATGACTTGCAATTCTGATTGGAAGGAAAGAAAAGAACTTATGGAAGGACAACAATCTCACGATAGACCATATCTAACTTCAAGAGTATTTAGAGGAAAGTTAATGGACTTAAAAGACCAAATTGTCCATAAGGAAATCTTAAAAAAAGATGTAGCATTCGTATATGTGATTGAATTTCAAAAACGAGGTCTTCCACACCTGCGCATGTTGAAAAGGGATTTCAAGATGTAACACCCCGAGCTCTAAGGTATTTATTTTTTAATTAAATTGCCTTATTACTTAAAGATTTTAAATTTTTTAATATTAATTTAGTACACTAAGTGTGGAAGGGAAATGACCTATTGAGAAAAAAAAAGGATTGAAGGAGGAAGAAAAAAAGAAATTGAAGGGTAATAATAGTAATATATAATTATTATTTTTATTGTTATTATTATTATATTATTATTATTATTATTATTATTATTTTAAAAAAAAAGAAAAAAAAGGGAAAATATTTCCCTTCCCTTTCGCGCCCCCCTATCTTTTCTTCTTCCTTCTGCCCTAGCTACAGTCGCCACCCACCTTTATCCTAGCCTCACCGTCGGTCAAAGCCCAGTCAAAGTCGCCACTGAATTCGTCGCTCGATTCGCGAAGCCCACCGACCACCTGTTCTCACCGCGTTTGTCCATAAAGCGTCGCCACTCCAAACGTTCACTGATTGTTGTTTGTGGAGCGTCGACCACCTCTGCCACATTTCCCGTTCGACCACGCTGCCCACAGGTCTGCGTCGTTGGTCTCCGCATAAGCCATCCTTGAGTCGCGCGTCGAGCTTCTCCTTCCAGTCATGTGAGTTTCCTTTCTATTGTGCGTGGTTTTTCTTCGTTCGTTGCTTCTACCTTGCTGTGGACTGTTGGGTGAAAGATTTGGGTAAGGTTAAAGTGTGGGTTCCGTTGTTTTCGTGTCTATCATTAAACGTTAACTGTTGGACTTAATCATTGGAGAAATGCTTAATTCTTGAAGGTACACATTGAATCGGGAAATGAATCCTTGATTTTTCCAAAGGGTTGAGGTGGAGTTCGACCTTCCATCGGCTTGGGTAAGTTGCCAAATTCACATTTAGGGTGAATTGGATTAATGAAACTATTTAGAAGGATGTTGATTTATGTTGTTTATGTTTAAGATTGGACTATTGGAATTGGTTCAATTGAAGAACTTGTATAAAAGTGAGGTAAGGGGCTTCTACTACTGGACTCTACTTTAGGTTTGAATGATGTTGACTGTATGGATATCTATGAACAATAGTAGACTTGATGATGAGTGCGTACTGTGGTTGACTGAAATATGCATGTAGATATGATGGCAAATGTAGGTTTTGGTTGTTTAAATGGGCGGATGTGAATTATTGACTGTCGTTTAGTTTGGGTGGATGGCATACTAAGGTATGGATAGTGTATTCATGAACTGAGTAGGACGTTATAAATACATAGTTTGATTATCTGATGTGGTTATGCTATCGACTGGCACTATGATAGGATTGAGTAGATTGACTGTTAGTCTGTTACACTGGAATGATTAAATAATGGAATAATTTGGCTGTACTAGGAACGGACTGATTAAATGTTTATACTAGACTGAGGGAAAATTGTTTATTTTGTCTATTGGGTAGTGTGCCTTTCAGGTGTCCTACGAGATCGCCACATATTGTGCATCCTTCGGAAGCACTAGACTGATATGTGCTTTCTGCAGAGCACTAGACTGATATATACATCCTGTAGGACATTAGACTGATTATGTGTGTTCCTACAGGATCACAAGACTAATAAAGTGTAGGGCACCTCTAATAGAAAGTTAACAATTTTAAATTTTTTCCCTAATGGGACCAGTAGTGGGTCTCTTACTGGGTATGTTTATACTCACCATTTTATGTTTAAATTTTTCAGGCAAAGGTAACAAGGGAGGTGGATCGACGAGGGGCAAGAAGGAGCCGTGATTTCCATAGGGGGTGTCCTTCAAATTGCTTTCGCTGATTGTCTATGTTTTGTGGGTTTTCCTTAGTAGTTAAGACTGTTAGGGGTTTTCTTTTCGTGGCTTTATTTTTTTATATATTTAAACTGAATTTTCAAACTTTGTTTTAATTAGGGCTCGAATTTTTTTATAAATTCTCCTTGTCATCGTGAAAATTTTATTTAAACTCATTCACTCTTATGTTTAAGTATGAGTCTAGTAGTCAAGTAACAATCTTAGTAAATTCGAGAATCTGGGTCGTTACACTAGTCTAAGGAGGTTCGAGAATATAAGGACTCTAGAAATGTAAAATAGCTTGAATACTCATAATGAAGTGATTTTAAAGATTGTTGTACTGTCTTGCTAAGTGAAGATAACTGAGAGACCTTAATCTATGTTTTAGGTCAAATTGAAATGGGAAAAGCATATAATCCCGTGGGATCGAGTCATTGATAGTGAGTGGCTCATTTTCAAGCTTTCTTTATACTTATACATGTAGTCTTATGATATCCTTGGGAAACTACTCGACTTAAACTTTTTATAACTATGTTTTCATTTATGTTTAAATGATGAATTTACTCATCATGATTTCAAGAATGTGTAGGACTTGGATTTTGTAAAAATGTGTTTCAAATTCTGATTGTACTTGATATTTTTAAATGATGATTATCTGATTTTTATGATGAATGAGAAGGTGATTTTTCTAATGCTACTTGAATGTGTTTCCGTAGTGCCATCTATGGTTGTAAAGGGATTTCAGACTCGAAAGAGGCTGTGACTAGAGATCCAAGAACCTGAGCCTAGGTGAGGACGTTGATGGAGGATGTGATTTGACTTCGGGTCTAGTTTGACCCATGGTGGGTGGCTCTATGTGCACATAAGAGCAGATATGAAGATGGTTATTATGGTAGGTGCTAAGTATGTGTGAGCTCTGTTTGGCTGCGTGTTTCTTTGTGGATATGGATCAAGTGTGAGCTATTCTAGGTCGTGTATTTTGTATCCTACCATAGTCGGATTGGATGGAGGTTCTAATCGTGGCGGGTACTAAATATGTGTGAGCTAGTTTTGGTCGCATGATTCTTTGATCATGTGCGAGCTATTCTTGGCCGTATATTTAGGCGCCTTGCCATGGTTGGATTTTAGTACAAGTTTATTGATTTGACTTGTGGTTTATAGTATTATGTAATGATGACATTTTAATTACTATTTCGTTAGCGATACATTTTTACACATTGTTTTAGTACATTTTACAAGTTTTTACTCCTAAGAAACTTGCCACTCATTGAGTTTTCAACTCACGCTTTAAATGTTTTCTCCCTCCCTCCCCCCAAGTAGCGGTCAAGGACCAAGTATTGGTTGAGCTCACCTTTGTTGATTGTAGACTCTCATTCTTATTTTATGTATATATCCAAGTCTTGTACTGCATCGTCGGATAGTTAGAAGTAGTGAGAGTCACGATAAGCATTATTTGTGTTTTGTGAGGTCTTTTATTAGATCTTATTTCTTTTTGTAACTATTTCGTAGTTGAAAATAAACTCCAATTGGAACTAGATGGATGAGTATGTGGTAAGACACACTCGATATTATTTGAGTATGCAAATATTTATTTATAAAGAAGTGAAAATTTTCCAACTTTTCAGGTTTAATTGTCCCAAATTTTAAGGGAGATGCTGTCGAAATTTTCGTAGAATTTCTTAATATGTGTTCTATAGAAGTAAGTCGGAAAAATATCGTTTTCAAAAGTGTTTTATCATGCCACAATTTAGGTTAGAGAGGAAAACCTAGATCGGGGTGTGACATTGTTATTATCAATCAATTTATTAAATTAGTTAAACCACCATATTTGTAATTATTTTCCTTAAATTGTAATCAATTTACAAAATTTCTTAATTATTCTTATTATCAATTTATTTTAATTAATTATTTTATTTATTTATTTATTTCAATTTAATTAAAATTCCGTTTTCTTATTATCAATCAATTTATTAAATTTTTACAAAATTCCTTAAGAACTATCAATTTATTTTAATTCGTTATTTCAATTTAACTAAAATTTTATTTTTCTTATTATCAATCAATTTATTAAATTTAATTAATTAAACCGAACATAATTGTAATTATTTTTCTTAAATTGTAATCAATTTACAAAATTTCTTAACTGTTCTTAATACCAATTTATTCGAATTAATTGTTTTGACTATTTATTTCAATTTAATTAAAATTTCGTTTTTCTTATTACCAATCAATTTATTAAATTGAATTAATTTAACCGACCATAATTGAAATTACAACCCTCATCAATGAAACGTATATTATTGGGTCTTTCATTTCAATATGCTCTTAAACCCATTATCCATACCTGAGAGATTTAGATCTATTAACAATCTCAATATCAGTCTAAAGAGTCAATAACTTGGAAACTTAATAAAGTGAGCAAAATATTTACCTTCATTAATTAGTTAATTTATTGTATTTATTGTTAATAATTATTATTGAAAGAATTATATAAAAATTGACAAAAGTGAACAAAATATTTACACTCGCAACACCAGATGTAGTCAGTTTTTTTTTTTTTAATTTGTTTTTACTTTACAATTTTTGGTTATTTACATGAGGTCTAAATAGTTTTTTCTTTTTATTTTTTAAACAAATCACATTACAATTTGTGTATCGTTATAAACTAAAACAAACAAAATAAACTAATAAACCAAATAATTTAAACAACACTTAACCAAAATAAAAATAAATTAGAATTAAATTTTATGAAAATATATTAAATTCATATAAACATATCTTAAATAAAACTATATTATTTAAATAACTATTAAACTAAATTATTGAAATGCAATTTAAAAATAGAAAAACGTGCATTGCACGTGGCAATATACTAGTAAATTTATATGCATCTATGAATCGATTAAAAATGTTAAAAATAAACTATCATGGATTGGCTAGCGGTAAAAAGGAAGACATAGTCTCAATAACTAACTAAGAGATCATAGGTTCAATTCATGGTACATGACCACCTATCTAGGAATTAAGTTCCTACATAAGCTGGCCCAAACACTCACAGATATAAAAAAATGTTAAAGTACTATTATTGACTATAATCTTTTAATACTTCCTTCACTATTATTATGAAAAAAATGACAAATAACAACAAAATAATTAATCAATCATAAGAGTAATAAACTAAGATGGAGTTAATTGCTCGTTAGATTCACTCTATTAGAGAAGTCTCACCACTAATCTTTTATCTCTTAGTAGCTAGACTAAGCAAAAATTCATTCATATTGGATAAAAAAAAATCATTCATATTGAATAAAAAAAAAACTCTCAACTTAAAAGAAAGATAAACCTAGAAGCTACCATGATTACTTTGAATGGAATGAGATGGAGATGGATGTGAAAGTGAAGGCGATGGAGTGAGCAAGATATGTCCACTTGGTAGAGGAAGAATATAATACATTAATTACATAATTAAGACGTCTTAAGATTTAATTATGTAATTAGGTATATAGTTTTCTTTAAACAATGTTAAAGATGTTAATATAGTAAGCTAATTGTCCAAACCCAGAGATTCCAAATGGGTTCTTAGGTATCTTAAGGGATCTATGAATGCTCCACTTATGTATATAAAATATGTCCTAAAGAACTATTTGAACTCTATGGTTTTGTAGATTATGACTACGCAGGGGATTTGGACAAAAGGAAGGTCTACTAACATGATATTGTTTTCTAATTGGAAGAAACCTATTAAGCTACAAAGCTACATTACAACCTATAGTGGCTCTATCATCTACTAAAGTTGAATATATATAACTCTTTCAGAAGCTATTAATTAAGGAAGCTATTTGATTAAAGGGACTCTTGAAAATTTTGGCATATCACAAAAATTTGTAAAGATTTATTGTGATAACCAAAACACCATTCACTTGTCCAGAAACCAACAATATCACAGTAGGACTAAGCACATAGATATTAAGTTTTACTTTATTAGAGAAAAAAACAGAAAAATAAGAAGTTGAAGTGCTTAAAGTTCATACTAGTGAGAACACAACTGATATGTTGACCAAAGTTGTCACTCGAATGAAGTTCCTCATATGTCTTCAAATAATTTGGTTCCTAGAACCTGAGAAGGAGTGATTGCATAAAAAAGCTTGAGAGTCAAAGCCAAAGTAAAAAAAAATGCACCCTATGTCTTTTAAGGAGTAGATTTGTGAAATGTTGTTCAACCTAAATCAATTTGTATTTTTAGAATAAAAGTAAAAGAAATTCAGTTACAAAATTAGTTGTAACTAACACATTAAAATCACTTCTTTAAATAGTCTTAGAGATAGAAGAAATTTGACCTTGTATCAATTGCTAAAATTTCTCTTAATAAAATCATGCTCCCAAGTACAGTGGATGTAGGTTGTTTATAACCGAACCACTTCAAAAATTTCCTATGTTCATTCTTCTTCTTCTTAATTCTCCTCTTCCATCTTCATCATCATCTCTATCTTCAATCGAAAAACTCTATCAAAAACCATAAAATAGACATAGACAATAAAGAGAGAAAGCTTGAGTATTTTTATGGAATTGCTTCTGTTCAAGAAGCAAATAAAAGTGTGAAAAGAAAGAGATATTAACTTTACCATTTTCACATGCAAAAGAGATGAAAAAGAAAATCTAAAAAGTAAATAACTTTACTTAGTGGTTGCTTCTAGTCCTTACACATGAACAACATCAATAGTTTTCTTGATGTCTGCCTACTTGATGGACCAAGACCATCAAGGTAGATAATTTTTTTATGTGCTTATCACATAAAAGATGTCAAATTTGTAGTAGTTGACATTTGCATTATGTATTAGATCTATGGTATATTTTTCACCAAAAAACAACAGAAAGAAAAAAAAGGAAAGGAAACAAAAAGATTTTTAGTTAAATTAAATCACATAAAACAAACACTTATCATCTTTGAGGGTATGCTTCAATTACATATGTTGGAACATCTTGAAGAAATATTGTCTAGACATAATGCCTAAATAGAATGCATGCTTTCCTACCTTGTATCTCGTCTAGTGTATTGGTATCTCACCTGAACAGAATGCCTTCTCTAGTCAGCTCGCTTATTGGTCAAATCGCCTACTGGTCAAATCACCTAATGATTAAGTCACCTGCTCAAAATGCCTACCGCAAAACAGAAACAAGCTAGAAAAAAAGGCTGAGTCGCAGATCTCGCTTTCTTTAAGACATTTTACGGCTCTGCTCTAGGATAACATAACTGTGTTCTTCAATCAGAATTGCACTAAAATCGATTGGAATACCAACACTCTTAGACACTTTTGATTGTTCGAAAAACTCACAAAATGTAACACCTAAACTTTAGGTATCTTAGTTTTTCCAAAGAGCTTGAAATGTTTGGATTTGAGCAAATTAAAAAAAAAAAAAGTTAAGAGTTTTGGTAAATGTGTTGTGATGGGTGAAAAGAATGCAAGTCATGTTGTTAAAGTTAAGAGTTTAAGAGGTTGGAAAGAAGCAAAAATTTTGGTTAAGTGTAAAAAAAGAGCACTTTAGGCATTTTAGGTTGGCTTGGCAGAATAGTTCTAGAGGTTAGAAAGGGTTTTTAGGTGTTTAAGGTTGGCGAGGAATAAGGATAAAAGAGATTAGGCATTTTAGCTAACTTCATAAAGGAGTTTCTCATAACTCACTTGGGCATTTTCACTTAAATTGGTCATGAAAGTTTAGAAATTGAGTCTAGTTTATGAGAAAGGACGCTGAGTGTTTTGGATATGGGAAAGTTGGCATTTTGGATAAGAGAAAGCGAGAAGGTCAGTTCGCGAATGAATCTGAGTAAGATGCACTCTTAGAGAGCTATAGAACGTATAGTTTGGCGTTTTTCTTTGAAATATTGTGGTAAGAAAGTTAACTCATTTTAGAGCAACTTTGTAGAAGGAAGTTTTATCAAAAAAGTTACGCATTTTAAGTTATAACTTTTCTAAGTCAGGTTATGTAGTATGGGCGAGAAATTAGGCGAGATGGTCTTGAAAGCTAGCTATGCGTTTTAAGGATTTAGTGAAGTGTCAAAGTCTTGTTAACATAAATTTTAAGGTATAAAAGTAAGAAGGAGGTGTCTTAATAGTGTTTAAGGTGGCATTAAGCAAGGATGAGGTGTCAACATAAATTCATGCAATGGACTCTAAAAATAGGCCAGTTTCAAGAATGAATTTCTCACAACCCACTTTTGCGTTTTGAGTGAAATTACTCTCAAAAGTCTCTATTTTGAGTCTATTTTCTAAGATGAGACTGCTCGTTTAATTTGAGTAAGAAAGAACTGAGTTTTAGTTATAGAAAGAAAGAAAGGTCAGAATACGGGTGTTTCCGAACAAAGTGAAATTCTAGAGGGCTGTAGAGTTCATCCGTTGAAATTTGAAGCTGAAATTTTGAGGTGAGAATTTTAAGACAAATTTTCAACTGCTTTGTAGAAGGAAATATTTTCATTTGAGTTCTATATTTTATGTTTCGTAAGCTCTAAAGTAGAAGAAAGGTTCTTACCGAAAAATGTGTTTCTGGGCATTGGAGGTTGTTGGGCATGGCCTGTTGGATCAAAAAGGTTTTAAATAAGAAGAAATCAGACAAGCATTTAAGTCAAGGGTTTGATCTACAATCTGTGAGTGGTTTTTTTTTAAAATGTTTTGTGATTCTACTTTACTATTTTGAAAGATGATTTCAAATGAGAAAGTGTTTCAAAAAGAGATTTCGATGAAAAGTTTATAAGTGTCCAAGCATGATTTATAAGGTTAAAACTTAGTTTGATGATTATGATTTCAATGTTATGAAATGGTTTTCAAACCATTAGTTGATTCTTTGAGATGATGCTAACTTTTATGTGCACATAAAGAGTCTAGGTCACCATGAGCTGTACAGACTACATGGTGATAAGAAGCTAGCTTATACGTTGAAAGGAGCGTATAAATCTTAGTGGTCTGAGCAACAAGGATGAATCTGTATGTTTTCGGATGTTGTTGATATAGTAGTCAAACGTGAGGTAATGAGACCAAGCGTAGAGAACGATTTAAAATCCTTGGTGAAAGAAAATGAATGTTAACTAATGTGTGTTTATATGAAATTGTTATGTTATGAATATGTTTGTTAAGCATACAGAAAGGTTTATGTGAGATGAAATGATTTAATGTTATTTATGCGAAACGATGTTTATAAAAAGATATTGTAAAAACAATTTCATAAAACCTCACTAAGCCTTTTAGACTTATTCTTTCAAAATTTATCTTTAGAACTGAGCTGTTAAGGTCAAGAGGAGAGAAAGTTTGAGCTTGCTAGGCAAGAAGTTGTCAAGCGTTTAAGTTTAAGTGATGTTTCTGTATATTGTTGTATTAGACGCCTTATTGGAAATAAAGTTAAAGTTTGTTGTATGTTTTCCATGTTATGTTCTCATCACCTAAAGTTTATTTGTTATGTTAAGTGTTTTGGCGATTAGGCTAAGTTAAGTAAGTGAAGATGAGTATCTTTGACGTTTGACCGCGTCAAGGTGCTCAAGTCGCACCGCATTCGCGAGATAAACAAGCAAGTCTGTGGGGCAGGGTGTGACACAAAAATATAGTTTGAAAGAATGGTTTTCTTGTTTTTATCATGTGTCAAAATGAAACAAAGAAAAGTGTTTATATAAGGGAGAAGAATAAATGAGATGTTGGTAATTAAATAGGGAGTTTTAATTATGGAAATGTTTGTCATTAAGGGAGGATAGCATTGGAAATTGAATATAAAATAGAATTAAAACGTTTGATTCTTGTGTTAAAGATACAAATTGTAAGCCATCATTCCATTCTCCTTTTATGTATATTAATATTCTTTAAGTTGTGAAAAACAAGTTTAAAATCCATGTGTAAATTTTTTATGGGATGAATCATTTTGATGAGAAAATTTTAAAAGCAATTTTATTTCGATAATGATTTAGAAATTTAATAAATGATGGAAAATAAAGTGTTAGAATTTGTATATATGAAAAAAATATTTATGGAAAACTTACCATAAATATTTCTTTTCCTTTTCTTCTTTTCTCTTTACATTCTATTTAAGTTCCCTCATTTGTACCTTTGTATTTATCAAAAAAATAATAAAACTAAAAATATCGTGATTTTTTCTCAGTTCTTAGGTTTTCACTTAAGCGTTAGTCTTGTGTTTATTGCTTTCAATATGGTATCAAAGCGAAGCAACAACGAAATCCTAGAAAAAAAATTTAGGAAACACCCAAACCAAAAC
Source organism: Cucumis variabilis (assembly GCA_037974545.1). Taxonomy (NCBI): domain Eukaryota; kingdom Viridiplantae; phylum Streptophyta; class Magnoliopsida; order Cucurbitales; family Cucurbitaceae; genus Cucumis; species Cucumis variabilis. Next base: position 16,468 of record JBBPDI010067166.1, read on the forward strand.
AGAAATTGTCGTTGCTGCCGCCGTCGTGGACACCACCGTGGAAAAACTACTCCACCGGATTCAGAAGGCGTCAATCAACACAATGGGCCAACCCTCGTCGTTTGCATAATATTCTGACCAGAAACCACCACAAATGTTGCTTCTGTTAAACGTGTGGGCCCACACGTTGCCATCCATTCATCTCATTGCCCATCCTATCCGTTTCTATGCGTCATCACCTATCCAACCGTCTCACCCTTTCGATCATCCGTAGTCGCACGCCCAGCCTATTGCCGTCAGAGAGCAACCTATAAAACTATCAAATTGTACACCAATGCAAATTTGTCCGTCGATTCTTTATAACAAACTTTCTTCGGTGGGAACGGGGCTGACCAACTCTATAATAGATTGAGGATTGAAGCAGGCGAGTCATTAGCACCCTCCGGTTATGGACAGCCATATGTGTGTGGTCCATAGATTAACCAAACCTATAACAGAGTTGTTTTTTAAGTTGGTGCATCATCTAAATCGATCGATCTACCAATGTATTCAAAGAACTGATAACTTCGTTCCTTGATGTACCTTCAAATTATATAACCCAAGTTCTCGATTGATCTTGACCCACGGTAATGAAAAGAATAGTGAAAAACCAATCCTCGTATGTGAGCACTGCAAGAAACAATGGCACACCAAGGATTAGTGTTGGAAACTCAATCGTCGACCCACAAGAGGTAACAAACGTTCCTTCAACAAGCACTCAGGGCGTATCGATGTTCGGTAGATTTTTAGTACCTCTCAGTCAACTGGCCCTACTGCTAGCCAAATCGACCCTCCTACTCTAGGCGTCATTGCTCAGTTAGGTATGCCTCAGTCCCTCGGTCTTATTAGTGTTGATAGGAAGATTCCCTAGATTTTGGACTCGGGGGCCAAAGATCACTTGACAGGTATTTAAGAGCACTTTGTCTCTTATACCCCCTGTACCAGTAATGAGAAAATCAGGATAGCAGATGGCTCTTTAGCCTTAATTGTTGGCAAAGGACAAATAGTTCTCTTTGACGATTTCTCTATCCAGAATGTTTTGCATGTGCTAAGCTTTCTTACAATTTGTTATCTATCAGTAAGATCACCCATGTGCTACATTGTAAAGCTACTTTCTTACTTGATTTTTTTTGTTTTCAAGACTTGAGTTCAGGGAGGACAATTGGCATTGCCCGACATAGTACGGGACTTTACATCCTTGATGACGATACATCCAGTAGTAGTATCTGTAAGACTAGTTTATTATCTTCCTATTTTAGCACTTCTGAACATGACTTTATGTTGTAGCATTTTCGGTTGGGCCACTCGAACTTTACTTATATGAAATATTTATTTCTTCATCTTTTTCCTAAAATCAATGTTTACTCATTATCTTATGATGTGTGCATTCGGACAAAATAACATTGGGTTTCTTTTTCCTCACAATCATATAAACCCACACAATCGTTTACCTTTATCCATAGTGACGTTTGGGGTCCCTCCAAGGTCACCACCTCATCTGGGAAATGGTGGTTTGTAGCTTTCATCTATGATCATATCCGTCTTATCACTAATAAATAAGAGGTTTCCTCTATTTTTGTCAAAATTTCTATCACGCCATTGAAACACAATTCCATAAAAAATTGCTATTCTTTGGAGTGATAATGGTTGGAAATTCCAAAATCATAACCGTAGTGAATTTCTACCCTCTAAAAGGATTGTTCACCAAAACTCATACACCTACACTCCTCAACAAAATGGAGTGGCCGAGCGAAAAAATTGTCACCTTCTGGAAGTAGCCCGTTCCCTTATGCTATCAACTTCCCTTCCTTCATACTTGTGGGGAGATGTTATTCTTACAGTAGCTCATTTAATCAATAGAATGCCTTCTCGTATTCTCCACTTTCAGACTCCCTTAGATTGTCTTAAGGAATCCTACC
>JBBPDI010067176.1:0-18400 GCA_037974545.1 Cucumis variabilis
AACTCTTTACATAGGATGCCTCCACTTCCATGTCTCTACATGAACGATTTAGGATCACATCGTTTGTACTAACTACAGAGCAGGTCAATCTATAGTGTCCTTAGAATAAGCTGCCCAACCGTATTCGTATACTATATACTATTCAAGTTATATACTCGAACTTGATCCATATTTATGGCTCTACATAAAATTCAAGTTTACTCAATAATAACCTCGGGTCCTTAGTTTATTGGCTTTAAGATTATAGTATCAATAGTGATCTTTTTTAATAGAATATGATTGCAAACTACGAGTTTTAAAACATAAATTCCAACATAGTCTTGGCCACCTAACTAACCTCTCATCACATAAGCATGACCGTCTAGCTAACCTCTCATTGCATACCGTTGGCCTTTTTTGTGTAGCCTTACTGCCCAACAACAAGCCTTAAATTGCATACCTAACCTTCTGGCCTTCCTTGTGTAGCATGCTCCTCGTCCAACACCATGCTAGCTTGCTTTCTCACCTAGTCCATCAGCACTCTATATAACCTCTAAAGGCCTTCTCACCAAATCAAAATTCCTTATGACAAGCCCTTGCTAACCTCTCAAGTCATCTCACCTATCATAAGCACAAGTCTTTGGCAATCTAGTCTATGTCCAAACACCTAAGCATGTAGGTTGTCCATCTTCTTTTGTTGTCCATTGGATGTCATTTTAAGGTTATCTAGTATCCCTTGGCCATTCATCATAACCTTTAAACGCCTAGTACTTCTCCTTTTGACACTACCAAAATTTTTCCAATTTTTCCAAACTTGACTTAACGATAAAATCTTTATGCCTCTTCTAAGAATATTTACCTTTTTTTTTCTTCTACATTTTCCATTTTCTCTTGTACTTGACTAATCTTAACATGTTCCAAAGATCTAAGAATTTTGGGGTTTTGCTTGGTCTTTGTGAAAGATTTAATAATTTCGTGTGTGTATAGCGCAAATGCAATACTTCACTAAGTAGGGTCATTATGCATGATGTGCTCACAATGTCTTTATGTGTTGCGCGCTTAATTTTAGGCGAGAAGTCACTGATCATGATCATAGCATGTGAAATGTTCACTATGTACCTTTTCATTGCGTAATACTTAAATCCTCATTAAGTACAAGTTTTTCTACTACATGGTCTAGGGTCGAACACTGAGAATTATTTATAAACATTAGTACTAAGGAATTACTTATTAGTTAGGTGATATAAGAATTAATTAACTAAAGTATAAATGAATCAGAACCAAGATTAAAACTACTTATGTACGCCTAGAGAATTTGTAAAGGGGAATAAATGAATGCAAGATGGAATAGTATGCGAATTAACTTGTATGTGAGAATGAGTGGAGGAAGGTCTATACACTACTAGGCGATTAAGCACGAGAGCTTTGATTAAGGTGTGCTTCTCTCAGAGTCATTAAACGTCACGCATAGTCTCCTTTCAAGATCTACACAACTAAGTCTGATTAGGTGATATATATCTAGAATAGTTCACTTATAAAGCTTATAGAACTTCGGGATTAAGAATGGCATCTCTCAGCACCTTATGTTCACACTTTTTCACCTTTCGAGACATAAATTATGAAAGTTATCTTGCAAAGATGGAGTTTGTAGCCAAACTCCTTCCTGCACGCATTAGCCTTTTCCTTGCTACTTGTCCTCTCGGGTAAGGATTATAAGCTAGAAATATATATATAAAGAATGTAGGCCTTACGCCATTGTACAATATGAACAACATATATTAAAGAAGTATAAAAATGTAGAGGAAGGAGAATAGAAGTTATTACAAGTTAGGGGACAATAAGAATATAGATTCTTCCCTACTTAGGAGTTAAGCTCTCGCTTTTACAACTGATTGGAGAAGAAGAAAAAAATATTTACAGATGGCAGAAAAGCTATTTCTTTCCGCCACTCTCTAGGGTTTTGGCCTATTCAGGCCAAGCTCCTATTCAGGCGTTTCCTTCTAGGTTGAAGAAGATGGCTTAATATAGGCAACATTTGGAAGGGAAACTTCTACTCTTCAGCACCATCCATCAAAAAGTGTCTGTTGCACGTCACATCAGCTCCAACTTCCACTCTTTGTCTTAAAGTGACCCTTCCTCACCTGATAATGTTGTTCCTCGCCTGGAAACATTAATCGCCAGATGATTCCCTATTGCATAGTCCTTGCTCGAGATGTTTTCTGCGATTTACTAGTTTCTTTCTTTGTTCATTATTCTTCTTTCACACATTAAAATCACATAAAACAAGCATAATACTTATGTAAAGTGTATTTCCAAATACTTATGCGTTTACAACATAAGTTACGCATTCTGATAATCTTTTTATGTGTTTTTACCTCATTATTCTAATAAAAGGAGCAATAATATCGGATATTTATACATGTCATCAGGTTTGACAGCTTACACATGTGCAACTTAACTGATAGGTATTTCTTCTAGTGCTGCCTTTCCCCCACTCTTTGTGCACTTTCTCGCGGGATGCACTACACTCTTATCCAAATGATTTCTTCGTAACAATTTTCCTCAACCAGACTTCCTTCTTTGGGTGTGGTTGTTATCCATACTCCTTCCATGGAGTATATTCTACGACCAAAGTTCCCTTTGATCAATATCACTCTCGAAGGATCTTTGTCGCGTTGGTGGTAGGCGGCGTGTGGGACAATGTCGACCGTTTAGCTGTGCGAACGACGAAGAGGGTGGATCCATTGTAACCATCGATGGCTTCTGAAGCTAGTTGAGTAATTTTTTCATGGCGACGACAACAATTTCTGGTTTGGTCTAAGCTTCTCCTAAACTATTTTCTATTCTTTCGTTATTGCTTTACTATGATACTATATTGAAGGAAATAAAAATACGAAACACCAACTTACATGGAAACCCAAGTATTGGGAGAAAAATACAATATTTTTATTCTTATTATTTTCTGATAAAATACAATAGGTATAGGAAGGGGAATAAATAGAATAGTACAAAGAGATAAAAAGGAAAAAATATTTAGGGCTCCTAATGGGCTTAGCCAACTAACTCTAACACATATTTATCCTTAAATAAATTCTTTTCAAATCTTAAAAGATAAAATAAGATAATGGATTTTTTTTTTTTTTGAAAAAAAATTTGATACACTTCTGATCTTATAAACAGACTTGTATCTTAATCATTTTTTTCTCATCGAGTAGAAGTAACCAAACCTACAAAGGAAAGTGAAAAAACTTCTATTATTTTCTCTTTTTTTTTCTTTTTTTTCTTTTCTTTTTCTTCGTCGTAGTTTTTTATTCTTCCTCTTCATTTTACATTTCTTAACATCAAACTTTTTTTTGCTTCCATGCATTTTCAAAAGGTAAGTTTTTTTCTCTTTCTTTTTCTTTTTCTACTCGGTATATTTTGAATTTTTGCAGAGGTAACCTCCTTTTTTAATTTCGCTGTCAACGACCTTACTTCTACTTATTCCACTCCTCTGTGATTGTGTAATTTATAGGACGATCTGGTACTTTGGTGCTCCATCAGTTTGACAGTATGACACTTCGGCACTCTAGCACGTTTAGCATCCTTGACAGTTTGTTATCTTGACATAGTTGGCACTTTGCTCTTGGCTTGCTTGGCGCATTTAGCACGTTTTGGAGCTTAACTCTTGGCTCTCTTGGCACAGTTTGCATTTAGGTCTTGGCACACCTGAAACTAAGCTCTTGACACACTTGGCACTTTAGGCATTCTTGGCTCTCTTGGCACACTTTGCTTTTTGGTCCTTACATACTTAAGACTTTACTCCTTGCACTCTTGTCCCTTTACTCTCGATTCTCTTGGCTCTTCGACACTTGCTTTCTTGACGTTCTTGGCACACTTAGCACTTTTTAGCACCTTGGCATTCTTAACACACTTGGATCTCTTGACTCTCTTGGAACATTTAGAACTTGGTTCTTTACACTATTGACACTTTGTGACTTGGCTCTTGGCGCACTTGGATTTTGGGTCTCTTAGCTCTTTTGGCTCATTTGATAGACTTGACACCTTTGGCAATTGACAATCTTTGCTCTTGGCTCCTTGTACTTGGTGCTTGGCACTAGGTACTTTTAACAATAGTTTAATTCTAACTTCAGCCTCATTGTTCCATTAGGTTGATCTCAGTGTTTGCTTTGATCTTGGTATCCTATTGACTTTGATCTAAGTGTTCTATTGGCCTTCATATTTGTTCTTGACCTGAGCGTTCCTCCATCTTTGATCTCAGTTCTTAACTAAAGTATTTTATTAGCTTTGATCTCAATGTTCCATTGGCCTCGAACACAATGCTCGGTGTACACCCCTGATCTTTGAGAAACATAAGCAGTTTTGAACAACTTGAAAGATGAAGTGTTTTTTAGAGTTAAGATTAAAAAGAGACTTAAATGTGTTATTAAAAGTATGTCATGATTAATAGAAAAGAGGAAATTTGGCTAAGTGTCAAGGTGTTGAAGCTAAGCAATCATTGAAGGATGAATAAGGGTAGAAGTGTTAAATCTTGATCTTTCTTGGTCGAAAGGAAAGACAAAATGCTTTTAGTGTAATGATCTCGGGTATTCATGTGAAATCAAGGATAAGGTTGAAGAGAGAAGGGTAATCCGAGTGCTTAATCAATCAAGATGAAGGACATAAATCTTTAGTTATGTAATCCCTAGACAATCTCGATGTTGGTTCGATCGATATTAAAAGAAGAGAAAGAAAATTAGAGGAATCTCAAACAATCGTGGGACCTAGTTCGACAAAGACTGACTGTAGAGAAGCAAGTTTAAGGAGATCTTGGGCATAAGAAAAGGTTATCAAAAAATCTAGTTTATGCAGAAAGGTTGTTGGACGAAGAAAACTTCAAGAGGGTAGAGTTTCAACTTGAGGCAGAAGAAAAGGTTAATGTTCGAAGGTAGCTACGTCGTCTTGGGTGATCTTTGGGGTTGTAAGTAAAATTTTGGTATTTTTTGTGATCAAAGGAAATTAAATGGATTTATTTTCCAATCATTTCAAGTCAAGAAATTACTAGGCAAGTCTATAAATCGAGGGTTTGAGCAATATCATTTTTAAGTGCCAAAAATGGTTTTGAAAATGATATCTAAACCTGTTTCTTAAGCTTTATTCAAGTATGCTTTCTGTTATTCTTATTGTAAAATGAGATTGATTTATTAAGCTGAATTACCAATGCATGGGTACGAGCTAAACAAAGTTTCTAAAATGTTATGGCAAACATGTTTGGAAGCAAAGTTGTTTTATTAAGTTATGTTTATGCAAAGAGATTTTAAAGAATGTATTTTTTGATAAGTTATTGATGAGATTTATAAGTAAGCATGTTCATAATAAGTTTCTGATATTGCCTGTACAGATGATCTTGCAATAAGGGTATTCGATAGATACCTAAGATTCCATCATTTGTACTTGTTTAATGAGATGAGGGCCCATTAGAGTATCTCAGATTCCATCTCACTGTTTATAACTATAACAAGCGAGGACACTACTGATGCCTTAGATTCTGTCTCATAAATATCGTATCACAGGATGAGGGCCCACCAGAGTGTCTCAGATTCCATCCTTGTGATACATGTGGTATAGCAACTGTAAAGAAAGGTTGAGTTAAACTGTTGAAGTTGATATTTATTTTAGAAAGTAAAAGAGCTATTGAAAGATAGAAAGAGTTTGTCAAGAAAGAGGTTTTAAGGATTTTATGTTTTATGTTATGTTTCATGATTTATTTATGGAAAAGACGAAGCTTAAAGATAATTTATTTTAAAAGTTTGTTTATTAACACTAGGCTATTTAGCTCGGCCTTTCCAAATATTTTCCACTTTGAAGGAAGAGATTGTGATCTAAAAGCCTGATTGTTGTCTCCAGTTTGTTGAGCTAGTTTTTTTTAGGTTTTGTTACTTTTGGTTAGTTCTTTTAGTTAAGTCCATTTCATGTACATAAGTTTAAGGTTAAAATAGTCAAGTTGTTAGTTTTCATTGGGTTTAAAGTGTTGTATATAATTAATGGCATTTAACCTTATTATCCCTTTCTTAGAAATTATGTAATGAAGTTTGTTTAATTTTTGAATTATTGTGTTGGTCCACTGTTTAAGTTTTAATTTGTTTAAGTTGTTTAGCATTCGAAACGGTTCAGTAGAAAGGGTCAACTAGTGTTGTTCAGAAGGGGAGCAATATCGGTTGACTTTAGCCCGTTTCTCGTGTCGAGAGTAGGTGATTCGAGAGGGGTTGTGACACTCTGTTTCCTTAGATCTTAGTGTTTTGACAACTTCGATCGTATCGTCTTGGTGTTTTCTACTTGTGAAAAGGGGTGATGGAACCCATCTTTTTTAATGCGCCTAGCTTCCTTAGACAATGCAATTGAGATTCATCTTTTTTTTTTCTTCTTTGTTTTGCATATTTATGTTTTACTTCATCAAGGGCATATTTCTAGGGGATTTATTTTTAATGATTTTTGCGAACAGAGGTCATCTAATAAAAATGAGCTTATTCTCTTAGTGGAGGCATCATTGTTCGGTTTTCTTGTAGATGTATGACTGGATACAAAAGAAGTTATCATATCAAGTTAAAAGATTTTACTCCGAAAAGTCATCAATCTGAGCCTTAAGATATGGAAATGAAGAGATCACTAAATCAAGCTTGAAGATGTGGCATTGATGATGAGGCATAGGAGCCATCAACTATCTTAATCGCAATACGACCAAAACTCAGAAGAAAAGGGAAAAGGGTGCGACTCAATTATAGTGTTGAAATTTTCTTATCAACTAACTCAACTTCAAAATCTTTTAAATACTAAGAGAAAACATAACACAACACTTTCTTAATGCGATAAACTTAATGTGATCAATTGAGCCAAAACTTACACTATATAGAAACAACTCTTAACCGAAAGTTCTAGTAAAAAAAATGGTAAACACCTAGTAGCTTTCTCATCTCGCTGCCAAATCTTCAACTTTATTTCCTATTTAGCCTAAATGCCTAATCCTGGAAGATTGATTTTGAAAGCGTCAGTTGAATGACTCAATGAGGTCTTATGAAAACCTTTCACAATACCTTTTCATAATCTGTTACAATATTTTGCCAAATGTTTCTTTTCTTATATTTTAGGAATCTTGACATATCTTGTGAGAATCTTGGTATATCTTGAGGAGCAAACAATATCTAGAAGGTTTTATATATATACAAATCATGAAGTATATATATACGGGTTTGTCTTCTTCTACGGGCGCGTGTGAAGAAAAGAAAAATCGTTAATATCATTAAGATTTCTGCTACGCCATTTTACCATGGTTTTGAAAAGGTATGAAGATATATACCTGAGGTAGATTGTTTCAAAAGGAGATTAATGACATATATATATAGATATAGATAGATAGATAGATAGAGAGAGAGAGAGACATTTAAGTGCGCTAAGGATTATGAATGAAGATCTAGTAAATAAGGAGTCAATTCATTGATTCGGGGAAAGCCTAAATTCATCTTTAAAGAGATTCATCATCACCGTCAAGGGGAGCCTGCACTTATGTCTTTAAGTTGTAAAGATAACATAATTATTATAGCTTTCGTGTTTAAGTTACAAACTCATAAATCTTAATAATAATCCTTATCTGAGAAAAGAAGCTCCCTGATGTAGGTTGTATTTGTTGAACTCGATTACTAAAGTCTTTCTATGTTATCTTCTGTTTATCTACTCTTGCTATTTCTACAGCTTATAACTTTAGATATAACTAAAGATGTTTTTGCTTGATCATAACTCTTTTTCAATTGGTATCAGAGCGGGTTTCATTTAAAATGAAGATCGCCAAAGAAGGAAGTTCAACTACTAGACCCCCAATACTCGATGGCAAGAATTATTCATATTGGAAAACACGTATGACATCATTTCTCAAATCTCTTGATGCTAAAGTCTGGAGAGCTGCTAAAGCAGGTTGGACACCACCTATGGTGTCTTTAGATGGAAAAGATATTCTAAAGTCTGAAAAAACCTTGATGGATGAAGAAGAGCAAGAGTCAATAGGAAACTCGCAGGTGCTAAATGTCATATATAATGGAGTAAATCTGAATGTGTTTAAATTAATAAACACATGTGTTATAGCCAAAGACGCTTAGAAGGCTCTCGAGGTGGCATTTGAGGGTACCTCTAAGGTAAAATTTTCACGTCTGCTGTTGTTAACTTCCAAGTTTGAATCATTGAAAATGATGGATGAAGAAACTATATCTGAATATAATGCAAGGGTTCTGGAGATAGCAAATTATTTGTTTAATCTTGGTGAAGGAATTTCAGAATCTAGAATTATTAGAAAAGTTTTGCGATCATTACCCAAAAGATTTGACATGAAAGTAACAGCTATTGAAGAAGTTCAGGATATTACTAAACTATCTCTGGAAGAATTGATTGGGTCTCTTCATACTTATGAAATTGCTATATCTGACAGAGAAGAAAATAAAGGGAAAAGTATAACTTTTCAATCTCTACATGAGGATAATGCTGGTGAAAAATGAAAGTCGTCAAATGATCAAGTAAATGAGTCAATTGCAATGTTGACCAAACAATTCTTGAATGTTATTAGGAAATTTAAAACTCCTAATAAATATGGGCAAAATAGTCGTGAAAACAATCAGTTTAGAAGAAAAGACCTTGATCGACAAAATAACAGAGACACAAGAAGTTTTAATTGTAGAGAATACAGAGGTCATAGACATTATCAAGCTGAGTGTCCAACGTACTTGAGAAGACAAAAGAAAAATTTTTGTGCCACTTTATCTGATGAAGACTTTGATGATCATGAAGAAGAAGAAGAGTATACTAACGCATTTATAAGTTCAATCTCTAAAGATGAGTCTGCCTGAGAACAAAGAACTTGATTATCAACTAAATGAAAATATTTCTTATAATAAATTATAACAGGCATGGAATGAAGACTCCTCTATTCGCACTATTCAGAAAGAAAAGATTCAGGAATTAATGGTGGAAAATGAGAGATTGTTAATAGTCATATCAAGTCTAAAGCGAAAATTGAAGGAATCTCAAGCTGAATATGACCAACTGTCGAAATCTATAAAAATGTTGAACTTTGGAACTGAAAGCTTAGATCAAATCACGTTTTTAGGAAAAACTGATGTCACTAAGCAAGGACTTGGTTTAATGCTGAAATTATGTTAGGTACACAAAAGAATAAAACCATTTTTGTTCCAGAGCAAAAGAAAGTTGAAGGAAGTAATTCAGGTTCATGTACATGGCCAAGAGTTTCAAATAACTTCTCAAAGGTATGGATATGTCACTTTTGTGGAGAACGAGGGCATATTTGACCATTTTGCTTCAAAATGAGAAGTTATAACATCTACAATCAAGTAATGACAAACATATTGACATTGCATAATCCAGGAAAAAATGATAAAATACAGGAAGAAAGTATGGAGAGCTAAGCAGACATCTGGGTAAAGTAATTCACTTCAATTCAAGTATCAAAGGATGATTGGTTCTTTGACAGGGGTTGTTCAAGACTTATGATAGGAAATTGGTCCTATTTTTCAAACTTCACGGAATGTTCATCAGGGTACGTAACTTTTGGTGATGGAGCAAAAGGTAGAATTTTAGCAAAAGGAAACATAAATGTAAAATATCTACCTCATCTTGATGATGTAAGATATGTTGAAGGGCTCACTGTTAATCTTATTAGTATCAATCAACTATGTGATCCAGGGTATGCAGTAAATTTTTGCAAAGAAGACTGTAGTGTCACTAATGGGGATAACTGAGATCATGAGAGGTGTGAGACAGCCTGATAATTGCTATCCTTGGAGTTCCAACCAAATTGATATCTGTCACCTATCAAAAGAGAAACAAACACAACAGTGGCATAAGAAGCTTAGTCATGTGAGTCTAGACACAACTGGCAAAGCCTTGAAACATGATGCTATATTGGGTTTACCAAATTTGAATGTAAATAACAGACTGTTCTGTAAAGACTGTCAACAAGGAAAACAAATCAGAGTATCTCATAAGTCTGTCAATAAGTGTTATACATCAAGAGTTCTTGAATTACTTCATATGGATCTGATGGGTCTCATGCAAACTAAAAGTCTCGGCAGAAAGAAGTATGTCTTTGTGTGTGTGGATGATTATTCACGATTCACCTAGATAAGGTTCCTTCGAAACAAATCCAAGACTCCTCAGATGTGTATTGTTCTATGCAAAAATCTACAACGAGAGCAAAGGGTGAATATTAGGAGAATTGGAAGTGATCACGGAAAGGAGTTTGAGAATGAAGAATTTAATTCCTTGTATGAAGTTAAAGGTATTTGACATGAATACTCGACTCCTCTCACCCCACAACAGAATGAGGTGGTAGAAAGAAAGAATCATGCGCTTCAAGAAATGGCCAGTATGATGCTTCATGCCAAGAATATCCCGTTACAATTCTAGGCTGAGGCTATGCACACAGCCTGTCATATTCATAATAGAGTGACAATCAGAACTGGCACGACGACAACACTGTATGATATATGGAAAGGAAAGAAGCCTAATGTTAAGTGTTTTCATATTTTTGGAAGTGTATGTTATATCCTTACAGATAGGGAGTATTACAAGAAATTCGATGCTAAGTCTGATAAGGGACTATTCTTGGGCTATTCTCCAAACATAGAGCATTTTGGGTGGTCAATATTATAACTCAGTCAACCTTGAAAACTGTCAATATTGTGGTTAATGATGATGAAAGAATGTGTCTTAAAATTCGGAAGGGTGATGATGATGTACTCTCTTAACAGACTAATAAAGTTGTTAACCGGTTATTATAGGCTGATAACTCAACATCAGAGAATTGCTCAACATCAGAGAGTCTTGATACGGGTAATTATAGGCTGATAGCTCAACATCAGAGAGTCTAAAAATTCCTGATACTAGTAAGAGCATTGTGTATGATCCAAGTATTTCTATTGATGACTCTGAACGTGCTACACTTGTTCCACAATCCGGACCTTCCACTCATGTGATCAAGAGTCATCCTATAACCAGTATTATTGGAGATCTTCATATTGGTATCACCACTAGACAAAAGGATCGCTAAGATTATGCCAAATTAATTGCAAATCTGTGTTATACATCACCATATAACCTGTTTCAGTTTTAATTTCTGAGGCTCTTACAGATGAGTTCTGGATTGCAGCCATGCAAGACAAATTCCTTCAGTTTCAAAGGAATAATGTTTAATCCTTGGTGCCTAAGCTGAATAATGTTAATGTTATTGGCACTAAATGGACTTTTAAAAACAAGATAGACGAACAAGGGTGTGGCACATGCAACAAAGCTCAGTTAGTCGCTCAAGGTTATACTCAAGTTGAAGGAGTGGATTTTGATGAGACATTTGCTCCAGTAGCCAGACTCGAAACTATTCGCCTGTTGCTTAACATCACATGTCTTCAGAAAATCAAGTTGTTCTAGATGGATGTTAAAAGTGTATTTTTACATGGATATTTTTCTGAAGAAGTCTATGTTGCTCAACCTAAGGGGTTTATCGATTCTGAGTTTCCTCATCATGTTTACAAACTCGATAAGGCATTGTATGGTCTTAAACAGGCACCTAAAGCCTGGCATGAATAGTTAACCGTGTTCTTATGTCAACAAGGATATGTTCGCGGAGGAACTGATAAAACATTATTTATTCATAAATGGGAGACAAACATCATTGTGGCTCAAATTTATGTTGATGATATAATTTTTTATGGTTTTCCTGATGCTAACGTGAGTAGCGTTGTTCATATTATGCAATCTAAATTCGAAATGAGCATGGTATAGGAATTTAACGTTTTTTATTGGCTTACAAATCAAGCAAGGTCAGACTAGAATCTCTGTGTCACAGGAAAGATATACTAAAAATCTGGTGAAAAAGTTTGGCCTAGAGACCTCTCAGTCCAAAAGAACTCCAGCGGCTACACATTTCAAATTAACTAAAGACAATGAGGCCATATTTGTTAATCACACTGTTTATCGGAGTATGATCGGTAGTCTACTTTATTTAATAGCAAGTCGACCTGATATAGCTTATGTTGTGGGTGTGTGTGCTTGTTACTAATCAGATCCCCGTGCTTCACTTCTTCTGGCAGCTAAAAGAATCTTGAAATATGTTAGTGGAACAACGAACTTTGGGCTTCATTATACTTATGATACTACTTCATCTCTTATGGGATATTGTGATATGGATTGGGCAGGTTGTACAGATGATAGAGAGTCTACGTCAGGTGGTTGTTTCTTCTTAGGAAACAACTTAGTTTTCTGGTTTAACAAGAAATAAAGTTTTGTCTCTCTGTCTAAATCTGAGGTAGAATATATTGTTGTTGGTAGTGCATGTTCTCAGCTTGTTTGGATGAAACAGATGCTTAGTGAATATCGGTTCTCACAGGATACTATGATTCTTTACTGTGATAATATGAGTGCTATAGAAATCTCTAAGAATTCTGCTCAACACAGTTGCACGAAGCATATTGATATTCGTCATCATTTTATTCGGACTTTTATTGAAGATAAAGCTACTGCTCTTACTCATATTCGATCAAGTTTTCAATTGGCTTATATTTTTACAAAATCCCTTGATGCTTCCTCCTTTGAGCATCTATGAGCTGAGTTGGGTGTGTGCTCTATTTAAGTTCCTAACTATTCAAATTAAATGATCAAGCCCAGTTGTTTCGACTCATGGGTATGGTGGTCCTCACTTTTAACTTTTATTGTTTTGGCATGGTTTTTCGTTTAGCACTTCATCTTCCACACTTTTGATCCTTACATCTTCACGAACCACAGTTGTTTCAAGAACTATTTATCTTTTTGCATCTCTTACAGTTTGAGAACGCTTCTCTGACGGGGTGTGCTGGTTTTGTAAAATGGTTCATACTGTCGAGCGTACTATCTTGACTTCTCTGTAAAATCTGAGGATCCTTGTGTTCGTATCAACATGTATGGTGTTCCCTTGAGAGAGAAATGAATCAAAAGCACTCTGGCTTGTCGTTCGTATGTACGTCTTACTGATCATGATAAGTTTTCATATTCTGACAGTTCGGATAACTCTGATTCTATTCGTTCTGCGTGCCCTAATCGGTCACTCATTCTATCGGCTTTGGAGTCTGATTCTAATTTGCATGATGATGTTTCATTATCCGATGTTCTCAAGAAGAAATTGTTATCACGATCCAAAAATTATGATGCAAACCATTCAGCGTCAGATCCAACGATGTCCAAAGAGAAGGGTCCTACTCGTATTTTAACTTCATCATCTAGCTCTAAAGCTCATTCCTCGGATTCTTCTGGTTTAACAAGTTAGGGTGTTCCACACTCTGCTCATGAGTTAGTTCCTAAAACTAATGCTACTGATCCGATTCCTGGGGTATCTTCTCCTATCAATACTTCAGCTTTCGTGCGAACATCTCCGGCTTCAGCTACCACTCATACACCTGGTTCTCCTTCTACCCCTGAGCAGTATGACAAGTAATCAAAATCACACTCTAAGGGTCCTTGTGGTGTTACCACCAAGAGAGGTCGGAAGCGGTTACCTCAAAATATACCTTCTGTTCCTATTGATGGCATTTCCTTTCATCATTAAGAAAATGCTCAAAGATGGAAGTATGTTGTTCAACATAGCCTCACTGATGAGGTAAACGTGTCTGACAAACATCAATCTTGTAACAGTATTATGTCTCTCATTAATGTTGCTAGTCTGACCGGAACAATTGTAAATGTGGGAGATTTCTTTCCCAACTTATTCGAGAATTTATTGTGAACCTGCCTTCTGAGTTTGATGATCCTAGTAGTGTTGACTACTAGACGGTCCACATTCATCGATCTCTCTTTGTCTTTCCTTGAAGATTAGTTCATTTCTCGATATTGCTGCCTTGGATTGTTCTTCTTTGCCAACTCCGTCCAATGATGACTTAGTATCTGTTCTCACTGGTGGGACTCTTATAGTTTGGCCAATCAAAGGCATTCCTACTACTGCTCTAAGTGTTAAATATGCCATTTTACATAGGATAGAGATCGCAAATTGGTTTCCCTCCTCCCATGCTTCCAGTGTGTCTACAGCTTTGGCCATGTTCTTATTTCGCATTGGTACCGGGCCATCTATTGATGCTTGGTTGTTTATTTATTCCCAGTTATTATGGCATGTTACCACGTTTGGTGTGAATATACCAATTGCTCTCCCTCGGTTCTTCTCTAGTCTGGTACTACATTTACAGCCTAGTATTCTTACATCTGTTGATGCACCTGGGGTGTGCCCTCGTATTTTATCTTTGAGCTATCAATTATTTCAGGGTGCGCATGTGTCAGACATTAAACACACTGTGCCTAGCACATGCTTCGCTTCAACCTTTGATTCTGAGGCTCCTGGATGTTCCTAATACTGCGATTACATTATCTGCTACTGTTGTGTCTTGGCTTCTTAACTGTCTTGCAGCAAAGTCTCGTGAACTTGGCACGTCTATTGTGTTGCTATCTGATAGCCATATTGGAATTGAAAGTCTTATTCGCTATCTCAATGTCCTGCCTACTTTTGATGATCCTGCTCCTTCAACGTCCTGATTGTCTTTGTGTCCAAAGGGGGAGTGTGCTGTTGTGCTGGTGCAGATTGAATTTTGGGCTTGCTGCTGTGTTGTACGAGTTGGTGCAGTTTGAATTTTGGGCTAATTTTTTTTTGTCTCCCTAGTTCTTCTAGTTTGTTATTTTTTTATTGATTCAGAACTTGTCGGTACTTCATTGATATGTTTTCTTGAAAGGGTACAAAAGTGTTACTATACATGTAGCCTTCTCTTTAGCTATTCGCTTCACATTTGGCTTTTGAAATAACTGAATGTTATGCGTTCTCAGTATTATTGTCTAATTTTTTTATTTAATTTACATTAATAATTGCATTGGTAAAAGTTTATTAACAATTTTAAAACAAATTCTAATAGAAGGGAGAAGTGAAGTGAAATTGATTTACTTGTAAAAAATTAAGATTAAAATTAATAAAATTATTACTTTGGAGCTTCAACTAATACAACCTAAATTTTATTATATAACCACAGAAATGGTTATTTTCATAAATGTGACAAAATATAAAAATATTAATGGTTCATATAAAAGTCCGTGAAGTCAGTAAAATATTTTTATAAATTTCAAATTTACTATTGCTATTGCAAATGATTTGTCACTTCTCGTTCTTATTCTTCTTTGTAATTTATTCATTTTCTCTTCATTGTAATTTATTTATCTTCTCTTTCAAACTTCTTCAGCTCCTCTTCTAGATTTTTTTTAAACGATTTATTCTTCTGTTTAAATCTTAGGAATATTCAAGATCGTTTAAAAAGAATATTGAACTTCATCTTTCTCATATTCAAGAATATCAAGATCCTTTAAATATCATTTTGACATGGTCTAAGCAATCGTTTACCTAGTCAGCATGCTCATTTAGCATGGTCAACATGATCGTTTAGATTTAAAGTCCTTTTTTCATCATTTAAAAAGAACTACACGATCATGTCCATCACTTACTAGGACAAACACATTCATTTAGCATGATCAATACGAACGTTTAGATTTGAAGCTCTTTTTCCATTTGAAAAGAACTACACAATCATGTGGATATGATCTAAATGATCGCTTACCAAGTCAAACACAATCATTAGGATGATCAAACAGGATCGGTTAGATCTGAAGCCATTTTCAATCGTTTATAAAGAACTACACGACCGTATGGATAAAACGATCGATTACCTAGTCAGTACACGATCGTTTAGCATGGTCTCAACACGATCCTTTAGATTTGAAATCCTTTTCCCATTGTTTACACAATTGTGTGAATACGATGTATACAATCACTTACCATCAACACGATCGTTTAGATTTGAAATATTTTTCTCATCGTTAAAAAGAACTACACACGATCGTGTTGATACTACCTACACGATCGTGTAGCATTTCCTACACGATCGTGTATCACGATCGTTTAGAAGAAGAATTACATGTACGCCTATGGTCGATTAATTGTGTGTAGACTGTGACATTTTTTGTATTTTTCATTGTGGACCTGTGAGTTTTTTCTGTTTTCAAAATGGTTCTATCAATGTAAATATTTTTTTCAATTTGTTATTTTTAAAAAAAACATTGAGAAATTATACATAAAATATGTTTACAAATTACTTAATCAATATTGATATTAACCCATTTTTTTAGGATAGACTAAACCAAATATTTCATTGATAATTACTACTATTTTTTATTATCGATTAAAAATATGTTTACCCATATTTTGGATTATTTCTAGTTATATATGGTGTTTTAATCTCTAAATTTGTTACCTAACAAATTTTATTAAACTTACAAAACTTAAAATACAAATAATCATTTTCTCTCTTTTTTCCCTTTCAAATCCCTAACCATAATTGATTATGGACAGTTATTAACTTGCATACTTTGATATATTATATTAAATTTTTAATGACTGGATGGGATAAATGACTTGACAATTTTATTTTAGGGACCATAACTCTTTATTTGTTTTTTTTTTTCAAAATATTTCTTTTTCTCCATATGGATTTGAATTTTTAGAATAAGAATATGAAGGTTCTAAAGCTGCTATTTACTTTTGGGCTTAGGAAACTTGAGAGTACAAAATACTCTCCGTTGGAAATTTCAACTTCTTGGTCTCTAATTCCAATTTTTTACTTGGATTTTGAAAACTAACTTATTTAATTTGTCTTAAAACCCATTCCAAAATGGCATAATGAAGACTATGCAACATGTTTTCTTAAAATTAATTTGTTTGAATTTGAGAAATTTGGATTGAGTAATTGGGTTTATGGGAGTTTGAGTTATATTTTGCCCGTAGTCGAGCCTTCTTTTTGGACGTCCTCCTCAAACACGATCATTTTGTTACCGGCAATCTCAAACTTCATGAAAAAAAAAGTGTATTATTTTGGCCTAACCTTTTTATCTATGGCTTTCAACACGAGCATAGTGGGAAAAACCCCATCATTACATCTGAACCTTTTCTATAAATTTTAAATCTAAGACAAAACTTCAATTACTTCAATTCATTCCTTTCAACCCTTTGTATTTTGCTCTTCATCTTGGAATATAAAATCCCTTTCATTTGCAATATACATAAATTGGAAAAACAAATGTTCAAATTTCTTCTTCCACTTAGATGTTTCCCAAAAAGAACAAATATTGCTAGGGTTCATGAAATCTCTTAATTAAAACTATTTACAAGTTCTATCTTTAATGTTTTATTTTATAAAAGGTTTTCAAAATTCCGTTGACTTGTAAAAATTGTAAAAACCAACCAACGTGTGGAATGAGTCAGGTTAAGTTTATTGTTTTTATATCCGAACAATTGGGATGAGACTAAAATATATCTTAACTCAATCCAACACTATCTGAGAACACCCTCTTAATAATCTGGATCAACTAAAATCGATCAGAACATATTGTTAATTAATTAATTGTATAACTATAAACTTTTTTTTTTCTTATACTTGGTTAAACAAAATTAGACAAGTCAAGAGGTAAGTCTAATACCTCCCAACAAAATGGAGAAAAAGAAACTATTAATTCATGATTATGACACAAGAATTAAAATTATGTGCAGACTATAAGCTTAAGTCTATCTATCACTTTCTTAGTTTTGTCTTAATAGCAGGATTAGAAAAGATTATTAGTAATTCTATTTTTTATATGGAATGATGTGTGATGCCTTTCTTTTAATTTTTTTTTTTTTAAAAAAGATTTTCATTTAGATATTTCCCTAACAAAGAATTGGAGTCTCTAAAATTAGTATACCTAGGGGTTGCAAGATATTGTTTTTGAAGTATCTTTCCTTGTATTACTCTATTGAAAATAAATTTGGACACATGCCTTTTTGTAAAATGTAAAGATAAGAAGAGAAGATGGAAAACAAGGCTACTTATGTAATCAAAATTTTTTGGCAAAAAAATAAGTTTATTTGTCTATAAATCACTTTCTTTCTAGTTAGTCTATATACATTTTACTCTTTTGTATTTTTTTTCCCTATAAAAAATTAAACCTTCCCAGAAAAAAAAAAAAGAAGAAGAAGAAGAAGAAATTGTTAGGAAATAAAATTTTCAATTATATTTATTCCTTGTTCTGCTCCTTTCTACGATAACCCAAAAGGTTATATATGGGTCTTTCTCTACCAATCGGGATCTTCCCTTCACTACAAGATGGTCTACAGATTCATAACTATTTTTATTACTAGACGAAATTAAAGCTCTATCCGAAATCTATATTCGGCTCTAAAGTTTTTCTACTTTACTCCAACATTTTCCACTTGTACTTGACTGTTGTTGCTGAGCAATTTTAATTTAAATATCAAATGGGCCTCCCTAGAAGGCAACTGTAATGTGACTGATTTTCCCTT
>JBBPDI010067189.1:0-18398 GCA_037974545.1 Cucumis variabilis
ATGGGCCTCATCCCAAATGGGCCGCCACTGGCCCATTTATCCCACACTTAACCCCTCATTAGCGTACATACTCATTTCCAATATCATCTATCAATTATAAACTTTTACCATTCATAAGTTTTTTTTTACTGTGTATGATACATGCAGCTTTGATCACTCTTACATTTATCCTTTTTGCATATGTTTAAAAAATAAGATATTCATGATTAGTTTTGAAATTGATATTTAAGTTTGTAGATATATTCTATATTAAGAATATAATTTTTGTGCACCATTAGATCACTCAATATAAGAAAGTTGAGAACGTGCTGAATCAAACTTAAAAGAGGAAAAAAACAAAAAAGCAAAATAAATATCTCACTTTATATAAAATAAAAATTAAAAGATGGATTTTATTATTTTGTTAAATTTATTTATTTATTTATATATATATATATGTATATTAGAAAAATAGATAATAAAATTTTGTAATCATTTTTAATTATAATTGGATATAGTTTGATGAAATGAAATCCTCCAAAATAGCATATAAAACAAAGCTTATAGATAACATATTAGGAAGAGAACAAAAGGAAAAAAAAAAGATCAATCATGATAAGCCCTATTTAACTATTCAATGCAAACACAATTCACCATTGCAATTAGCGCATCCAGCCAAATTAAAGAATATATCTAAAAAATTAAAAAATTTACTTTAAAACATCTAAAAATATTTAATAAATAAATTAAAATACCACTATATTTATATAAACTTTTATGATCTATTTGTTATCATAAAGCATACGGTAGTCTATCTTAATTTACTTCAATACTATATTTTTTGATTTATTTTATTATACGTTTTAACTATATGTAATAAATTAATTAAAAAGATACTAAATAAAAAAAATTAAATGGTAGTGTGTTTGGTCACTTAAAAAGAACAAAATTAAAGTGAGGAACTCATAAACAAAGAAACGTTTGAACATTGCAAGAAATTCCAAAGGAATAACAATGGAATTCAAATGCACATCTATATATTGTAATATAATATATATATGCACAATAACCTTATGAAAAGAAGAAAAAAAAAAAGCATTAATTAATTAATTAAAGAGGGAAAGCTACAGATATCAATTAAGGATCCGAAATACTTAGCGAAGGTTTTTGAACTACAATTTCCACCAACGCCGCCGCCGTCGCACACGGCGGACACGCCATTGCTATAAACCTCGGAACGTCGTCGCCGGGCATCAAGACCGATACGCTTTGCGGCCGATTCTCCTTCCATATCTTCTTGTTAAGGGAATAACAGATGAAGGAAAGATGAAACATATATATAGTAACACCAACAAAAACACAATGGGATTATGGTATTTAAATTGAAGAAAAGAAAGTAACGCACCGAATGAATAGGCGGGAATTTATCGGGCGGGGGAATGGGAGGATGATGGTGGTGGAGATGATCGGGACAGCCAAGAAATGATCGGAGCTTTTCCCAGTGAAGACAACAACAAAAGAAACAACACATACAAAACAAAAACGTTAACAAAAGAACTAAACCAACTGGAAAGCTTAGAGACGCCGAATCCTGTGCTTCGAGATTATCATACTCCATTGCTCTATCTCATTTCAATTTCTTTTCTTGATTTCCACTCCCAACCATTTTTATTTATGCACACAATTTTACTCATATTAAATTAAACCCTCTTTTCTTCTCTTTCTATTCATTATTATTCTAAATGTCTTTTGTTACAATTTTACGTACAGTACGGATTTAAATGGGACTATACATATATTTTATCTTTCCATGTAGATGATAATATTAAAATATCTTTCCACTTCATTAAAGCTAAGTTTCCACTTTTGAGATTATTGTTTATTTAAATGCTCTTGTCTTGTTTTGGTAAAGTCATTTTATCATCTTTACCTAGAGTTTAAAGTTAATTACCATTTTACTATATGTTTTCATTTTAAACCATCATTTTAAGTGTGAGATTTGAAATAATAATGCAAAAAGAAAATGGGTGATGTAAGGGGACGTGACAATTTAAAATTTGGTTCTTATTATTGATAACCTTCCATTTGAGAATGTATATTTGCCATTCCTACTCAAAAGAGCCCCACCAAAACTAAACACAATACAGTAGTTGATTCTCTTGCATGCAAATATCTAGAGGAATATAAAATCATTTTGTTCAATGTTTTAAATGTTTCTAAACTATTTTTAAAGCAACAATTTGAATAGAAAGTGAAAAGATACAGCGAGGATGTGATTGGAAATGTTGTGAATTGCTATATATAACATTTTAAAATATTTTGTCAAAATTTTAAAATATATTGTAAGTGATAGAGTATGTTGGTAGATAAATGATAAACTCCAAAAATATATTTATAATTTAAGTTATGTTAAGTAATCATTAGTTTTTTTTTGTTTTTAAATTAAATTTATAAACGTTACTTTTCACGAGTTAAATTTAAAAAATAAACATATTTTTTTGAAAATAAACATAATATTAAGAAAAGAAAAATTCTTATCAATCTTTTTTAAGATTTCGTTTTTGTAATTATTTGATTTTTTAATTTGAAAATTAAACACATTTCTTTGTCAAATATCTAAAACCAAATAAGTTTTTTTAGAACTATTTCTTATTTAGTTTTGATTTTAAAAGCATCGGAAAAAAAATTATAACAAAAGAAAATTATAGATAAAAAGTATTTACAATTTTAATTTTTAAAATATAAAAATAAAAATGAAAAATCAAATACTTACTAACGGAACTTAAGAAAGAATTTGGTTTTTTTTTTTTTAATGAATTGCATATAATAATAAATTTTCTATTAAAATATGATATGAAGATACATTTATAACAAAAAATTTTGGATACCATACAAACTATATCTAAAAGTCTTGTTAGAACATATAGTATATTAATTAATTGTGTTAAGTTTGTAATAAAATTGAAAACATTAGTGGAATTAATTATGTAAAAAGTGTATTGTTTAAATAAAATAAAAACAAATTTCCAAACTATATCACATCGATTATCTATATTTAATCAAAACATTATCATCATTCCCATCGATCAATTATAGGATAAGCCTCTTTAATTCTTGTCAAAACTTTCATGTAAAATTAGTTTAGTTATATCCTAATGTTTTGAATTAATTTTTTTAATTACATTACCATATTGATATCAATAATCAATCTTTTGAGACACAATTCTTGCCCTTTAATGATGGTGTATGCTTTTAATTAATTTGTCACTTAATTATATGTTCAAATTTCTAAAATTCTCACCCACTCCCACTTATTACAAACAAAAAACAAATATGATATGAACTGATAAAGGACATCTAATCATGATCGATAGAACAATTCTTTGTGGAAGGGTATTTTAGTCATTTTGCTTATAGTTATGATAAACATCAAATCAGGGATTCGTCCCTAAAACGTGACATTTAATAGCCTTCGTTATTTTAGTTAAATCTTAATCTTTTTTGGATTAGTATTAGATATGGTAAAACGAACTAAAATATTTACAAAAGTATATTACAGTTGATGGACTGCGATAGACCAAGATTATTATCTACGTTTGTATGTTTTATGATAAACATAAATAGTAATTTTGACTTTTGAATAATATATTTTTAAAAGTTTTATAGCTTATAATTATTTCTATATATATATTATCTTGAATGGCAATTTCTTAAATTATCACATAAAGTTATTATTGCGTAAGTTTGTAGAATAAATTATTGGTACTTCCCACGTTACTAGCATAATATAAAAAGAAAATAGTTAAAAAAAATTAAATTTTTAAAAACGATGTTAGTTTTGAAAGAAGAAAACGAATAATTTCTTTCTATATCAATTTAAACCATTCCAGAATCATGTCAATTTAAATTCAAAAAGTAATAATTATATCAATTTAAATTCTTAAATTATGTTTTATTCGAATGTACTTTTAAAATTGAAGGTTCAAAATCGATATATTTATGAATGTTCAATTTGATAAATTTATAAAAGTTCAAAGTCTAATTTGATATAACTATTAGTTTGAAGTTTAAATTGATATAACTTTAAACAGTTCGAGATTTATAAATTAATACAATTATTAGTTTAAAATTTAAATCGATACGATTCAAAACTTAAAGATTGAAATTGATATTTACATAATGATTATAGGAAGTAAAAAGTGGTCTTTTTAGTGGCAAACCTCGTGGAATTTGAAAGCAAAAATTAGGTTGGAGTCTTTTTCAAATGAATTTATTCCACTACATAGTAGGTGATAAAAGATAGAGGGCAAACACATTTTTCTTTATTTCTTAAAAAATAGAAAAAGTAAAGTTAAATATCTCATAAAATTCTAACAATAACATAATTTTAAAACCATAAAAAAGTCGAAAAATACAAATCTCGATTATATAATAAAATATAATACTTGAGTGCATTTTAAATTATATTTATCTTCATGCATCTCACTTTTCTTGTCACGTAAGGAAAAAATCTCCTACGTGATAATTTATAATTGAATTATTTTTTTAAAAAATAAATAAATCACAAAGCTAAGCAACTACAAGAACATATCACGAGACATAGCTACACCGAATATGATATATATATATATACGTGTGGATATGGTTTAAAAATAGAGATTGCTGCATTTGGTAACCCTAAGCAATAGTGGAAGGGAAAGTAATGAAAATGGGAATTGGAATCATGTTTGCCTTGCTGGAATGTCTAGTGACGTGTCGGATTTGACACGCCACCATCATAACCTTTACCCTAATCTTTGGATGCTAATTCCCATTTACTATTTAATTACATTCACTAATCAAAACCCACAATTAAATATCATAACAAAAAAGATATATTTTTATATATATTATAAAAAATATTTTATATTAATAAAATAGGTAAGTTTTGTTATATTTGTAAATATTTTAGTTTATTTTACTTTCATTTTTGAAAACAACTTTATTATAATTAAGTTATTTTATTTTAATTGTAAAGATGATTACCATGTGATAAATATATAAATTTTCAAGAAATGATTTTTTATTTTATAGAAATTAATGCATGGATTAGATGTAACTTATACTATATCTAATTAATGTTCATTTGAAAATATCTTTTAATACGAACGTGGGGTAACTTGATCATGCGAAGATGTCGGGATTAAACCCTACATTTAGTTTAGAAATTTTTTAACACAACCTTAAAAACTAATGATTAGTATGAAACCAATCTTAAAAAGGTAAATTATATATAAAAAGACAACTTTAGTGACCAAATTATGTCATGAGACAAGGGAGACCACTCAATTGTTTGAGACATTAATCACTCCACCAAGCTTGAGAATATTCATGAAGAACATTATTGCCCTAACCCTAAGTTAAAATGAAAACTCAACCACTCTTTGCAATATGTGGTAGTTTGAAGAGCTAGAACGAAATTATGATTATTGAAAAATAGATGAGCATTGAAAAGTGTGAGTGATCGAAGATAAAATGGAAATGAGAGTGTAAAGCATAAAAACAATGAAAAATTAAATAGGGTTAGATTGAAAAGTATCAAAACTAGACGAGTGTTGTATTTTAAATTAGGTTTAAAATCACCAGTCCAAACATGAGTTTTGGATTACATAGAGTCTGGATTACCAAATAGCCTCCTACAATTTTTTGTCTTATTTATAT
The DNA here is from genome assembly GCA_037974545.1 of Cucumis variabilis. NCBI lineage: Eukaryota > Viridiplantae > Streptophyta > Magnoliopsida > Cucurbitales > Cucurbitaceae > Cucumis > Cucumis variabilis. The sequence goes on from JBBPDI010067189.1 coordinate 5,680, forward strand.
AAACCAATTACATGGTTTTATATATCCTTAAAATGAAACGCTAAACTTCACATTAGACATTTTCAAAGCTGTAACTTTACAACATATCATAATTGTAACACCTAAAAAATTTAAGATAATTTTGTTACATAATTATCTTGAATAATTTATGATTAGATTATATTGGCTAGTGTATCATGCATGGTGTCCTCCAGGATCACCACCTTTAGACTGCTATTGATGGATAATTGACTGCCAAGTGTACCTTTAGGTTCACTTTATGACCGACATGTGTTTCTAGGAGATAACAAAACTGATATGACTAAGGGACCTTTTAATAGGAAGTTAACAATTCACCTAATTGACCAGTATGATCACCTTACAGGGTATTTTTATACCCATCATTTTTCATGTATAACTTTTTAGAAAAAGGTAAAGGGAAAGACAAGTTGGCAACTACAAGAAGGAGATGTGACCTGTCATATGGGGACTTTATGACCATGCTTTCCCGGGATGTTTCTTTCTTCATGTTTTATGAGTATGATGATTTTTCATGCATGACTGATAGATAAGGTCAGGAATTAGGTTTGTTTTTTTTAGTATTTTTTTTAAAATAAAGAATTGGTTTGTCAAACTCTTGTTTTTAGATTGTTTGTTTAATAAAATAAGTAGACTTTGCTTTGCTTTTAAAGTTTGAAAGTGTAATTTATTTTAAGTAACAACTTCAGCTTAGATCTGAAAAGTTAGATGGCAAAAAGGAAAATAATACTAATAATACTAATAATACTAATAATAAATCATAACACTTTAAAACACACAAATAATTGAAAACAAAAGAAAGAAAAATCTATAGAGATATTTCGTGGGCTTGAAAATGCTAAGTGCACTCATGGAGGGCCTACTTCTGCATAATGGGCTGGGCTCTTTCATACTCCAATATACAATATGCTTTTGTTGGATTATGTAATTGTCTAATATATTTTGTTTTTATTTTATTTTTTATATGAATAGTTTCGTAGATCATCATTATTTACATAAAAGTTTGAACCAATTTACTTTTTTAAATTTTGTCTTAAACGTTGTTTTTAATAGATAATAATAACACCAAAAGTAACAAAAAAAAATCTAAGAAAGATTGAAAAATGGTTAACTCACAAACAAAGGCCAAAATCATATATGTATTTCAAAAGAGAAAACAGTATAAGCTTGACAAACGTAAATAATTTATTCGATATATATAGACATTGTACAAAAAAACTCGAAAAAGAGCCTAAGTTTGACAAATTTCATCAAAATTTTATGAAGTTTGAGTTTGCTAACTCCAAAATTGTGTCTTGCTTGGTCTCACTCGGTCAGTTTGAAAAAGAGTCTCGTTCTCACTTGATCTCTCTTAGTCTTGCCGATTGGTATCGCTCTCACTTATTTCTCTCAGTTTCACTTGATCTCTCTTAGTCTTTAGTATTATACTTTTCATCTTTAAATTCACCCACAACAAATTCAACTAAATTTTAAAAGCAGAAATTTGATCTTTTTAGTATTATCATATAACTTTTTAAAAAGAAAATAATGAAACGATTGAAAATATTTATAAAATATAAAAAACTTTCAGATTTTTATCAAATATAGAAGTCTATCTGTGTCTAATCTATATAAAACTTTGCTATATTTTGATTCACTTTTTATATATTCGAAGGTGAAACACTACAACTTAAATCAAATAAAATAAATTATAGCCCAAATAAATAAATAAATAAAACTCTCATTTTTATTTCTCATCCATTCCTAAAAATCCCAATATTTGATGTAATAGGAACAATGTCACCTTTTTTTTTTTTTTTTTTTTTTTGTCTATGAAGACTAATTCTTTCAAATGGAAATCCACTTTTCATTTATTTCCTAATAAGGCAACAATTTGCTGATTTGAAGGACTTAATTAAATACACACACATTTATTCACTATTGGAGAAAGAAAAAGAACAATAATTCACCAAACTAAATCTCATTGAAAACACTGAGATTTGATTGTTTTTTTGTTTCCTCCTCAATTTGAAATTGAATTTGGGTTCTACAAGCACTTTCCTCCATATCCAGCATTTTCAAATAATGCTTGCTTTACTTCTTCTGTGCTCACCATTCTTCCAACCTCATTTCCCTATTTTATCACACAAGTAAACAAAGGTTAATGTTTAAACATAATTAGAATATGTTAATTTAACTATGCTCGTATTCACGATTAAACTAAATTTTAAAGTGAAGTTTATTTATAATAACTTTCGAAACATAAAAAGTGGTCTTACGAAAAAACACTTATTTGATATTTCTACCTTTAACATTTTTATTAGTTACCCAAAACTCTATTTAAGGAATCCATCAAGTTGTCGATGTGAAAAAAATTAGGTCTCATTTGATAAACATTTTTTTCTTCTTTATAAGCATACTTTCTTCTAAGGATTAAAACATGGTGGACCGAAAAATTAATACGACCAAGCCAAAGCGGTCAGTTTTCAAAAATTAAAAACCGATCTAAAGTCGACAGTTTGAATGGTAGGAACTATCAGTTTGTCGATATAGAAATTGACTGAACCGACTTATAATTTTTTTCTTTTATACATATATATATAACTTAAAAAATCATTATCATTAAGTTTAAAGAATATTTTGTTAAACGACTCTGTAGGGAGTTAAACAATCACTTACCCTCTTACGAGATCGATCTTGTAGGAGGTTGTAGGATAGTTTAACAAAAAAATGGTAAGAAAATTTTTTAAAACTCATACATTCATTAAAGAAACATTTGCTCCAACAAAAATTGACCGACCGACCGTCCTAATCGGTTTGGAGTCGATTTTGTTGGGAATGGCGGCTGGAGTTGGTTCGACCATTCTCATACTGACTTGTGGTCGGTTGGAGCACGAAAACCAACTCTAACTGACTGTTGATTACCTCTACTTTCTTTCTATCTATGTCTTACAATAACTTTCATTTTTTAAAAAAAAATAACCGTTGAATTTTGAAAGTTACTATTTTTAGTTTTTTTTTATTAAAAAAAAAAGTTACTAAACCAACGTAATATATATATATATATATATATATATGAAGATACCGGAGAACAAGAAGCTTGAACTGCAAAGTCATTGAAACAGCTAATAACACAGTGTTGAATGTCAAGTCCCATTGCTTCAAGAGTGTTTACTGTTGACAATAATAACCCTGGCTTTGCTGCACAGCATATCTCAATCTTTGTTTCTTCTTCTCTTCTTTCCACATTAAACTGTATAATTAAATATCAAAAACCCTAATTCCATTAAATTAAATCAAGTAACTTATTAATTAATTTAAATACTTGACTTACCTTAGCTGAATTCCTCGCCAAATATTCATTATTTGGTTTCACAGTATGTGATCTCAAAATCCCCAACTTATTTGGATTATTAATTTCCTTTTCCAAAATTTGGACTCTCTCCATCAGTTCCTTCACGTACTCAATTGCATCCGCAAGAATCGCAGTTCTATCCATCTATTTCCATTTTTAAAAAATTAATCATCAGTCAAAACACAAACATTAACTAAAATTTTAAAAAATTAAAAGCCTAAACTATACAAAAAAAAAAAGAAAAAAAAAACTCATTAAACTTTGTATTTTGTATTAAAAATATCCTCTGAGTAATCATTTTAACTTTTTGTTTTTCTTTTTAATTTCTGATTATTAAAAACACAAAAATTTTGCTTTTTTGTTTTTTGAAAACAAAAGGGAGTTTTTAGAGGAAAATAGCTAGTGTTTCGGGCAAAAAAAAACATTTGAATTTATTTTTTATTTTTTTTAAGAAAAGAAAATTCGTTAACGAGGAAACTGAATAACAAAATAGCAAATTTAACAAATTTATAATATATGTATAAAAAATTTAGATTTTATCCATAATAAACATTGATAGCCACTAATATTTTTCTATTAGTGACAATAATAGACAATAATTAAAGTCTATCAATAACTATCATTAATATAATCTAAAATTTTACTAAATATTTTAATTTATTTTGCTATTTTTAAAATATCCCTAAAAAAAGAGTATTTTCAATAATAATAATAAATACAAAACTATTTACACTTCGCGACAAAAAAATCACTAAAAAGACAAAAATTTATTACATTTGATTTTATATCAAATATAAGTAGTTTTATCTATTTTCTCATTTTTAACAATTTACCTAACAAAAATCAGAGCTAAAGATCAAATCCAAGAGAAAAAAGCTATCCTTAAGGAGGTACTTGAACCCAAAACAAAAGAATCTAAAGAAAGAATGAGCTACGTTATTACCAACATCATTTGTAGTTGCAGTAGGAGTACGACAAAAGAAAATTTATTTTGAATTTTTTTAAACTCAAGCAAAAATTTTAAAAAATAACAAATTTTACAACATATAACAAATTCTATCACGAATAGTTATTGATATGGTACAGTGGTCGAAGATTATTATTGATTAAATTAAATATTTTAATTTATTTTCTATTTTTAAAAATGTCTCAAATTTTAAATATATTTTTAAAATAATAAAATGGTAATTTTGACACAAAAATCATAGAAAAATAAACGTTTTAAATAACAAAAAACAGGTAGGATTTTGGGTAAGAAAAAAAAGAAACCTTGCTGATTTTGGGGACAATGGATCTGAGCATAGAGAGGCGATCGTTGAGTCGCTTCCTCCGCCGTCTCTCCGCCATGAGATTCTTGGAGGGCTGCCCCTGAAGTTTCTTACTACCACCTGTGTTGAAAATAGGTAGCATTTTTTCTGGCGATTGATCAACAACAATAGGCTCAACTTTACAATAATAAGAATCACTGTTAGCTTGAACTTCAAGATTATGAATCTCATCCTCCAAAATCCCAAGTTCCTCCTCTTCCATACTCCTAATATTATAAACCTCAAAACTACTCCCCCCCGGCGTCTCCACCATCGTACTATACGACATCGAATCCCCCGTGCTCCCCGTCGCCGCCATCTCCGCCTCCGTGCCCAAATACTGATCTTCCCCATTCAAAAGATAAGTAAGATCATTGTGCTGCTGATCCATTGGCAAAGAATCAGAACAATCAAAACTCCACCCATTCATTTCTGTAGCGATTGCTAACTCCCAATTCATTACTTCTGATCTTCTCAAACCCAAAACTTCATCTAACAAATAGTGTTCATTCAGCTCCATTTTTTAAAATAAAGAAAAAAATTCTCTCTCCCTCTCAATTTGATTAACGAATGTTGTAAAGTTGGAGAATATATAGAGAGAGGGGAGTGATGGGAAATTAGATTATATTATATAGTATGTATATGTGTATGAAATTAATTATATGAAATTGGGGTATGTGACAAATAAATGAAATGATTAAAATTTTTAGTATATAGTATATAGTATGAGGAATCTAGATATTGATGTCATTTTCACCGAAATCTGTACAATCAAAGAGAGGGAAAGGAGTAGAAGGAAAGTGGGAGATTTTTATATAAAAATGGTGAAAAGATTGACCAAATTAATTACTTTGGTTGCATCACAAAAGAAGACCATGTCAGAATTGGTTCTATATTTTTCTATGCCCTCAAAAGGCAAACACTGAAATTACCCTTTTCTTTTTCCTACTTGTCGAAGTACGTTACCGTTACAGTACACCTTCTTAAACTTTTACGACATGTTTACATGTGTAATATATGAAACGTAATTTAGAATGTGGGTCTCAATCAATTATCGTTTGTAGTCATCGAATAATGTAATTTTATACTATGATTAATAAGATTACGTTTGAAAATTAAATAAGACCCCACGATAATTTTTAATTGATCTTTTTTTTCAGATTTTACTCTCATCCACTATTATTTATCACTTATTTCGATTTGGGTTATTTGAAACTAACTTTAATATAAAAGTAAGTTTTATTGATCCTTTTATTTTGTCAATAACCATTTTATCAACAAATGGTTATTGATAAAGAAAATTTTGTAGAAATCGATATTGATAAAATAGTTGTCTCTCTTTCCATTACAAGAGCTACACGTAAACAATTACAATTGTAATCAAACTGTGTTTGTAAAACGTCCAAGTAAACACTATGTTGGTAGACACTCCCATTTTCAAATAGAGTTGGTGGGCCGTTTTATTTTTATTTTTGTTCGTTTCTTACGCTTTTCTTGTTACTTTTGTTCTCAATGTCACACTTCAAATTATTTATTCTAAGATTTATGTTATGGACACGGCTTTCTCTTGGTTATCCCATGTTTTAAGTTCAAGTGAAATTTTGTTGTTATCAAATTGAATATTTAATTTATGATAATTAGTTATGATTTTTCTAAATTTTTAATAATATTACTATTACCTATGTTATGTCTTATCAATTTAAAGACATACATGCACTCAATTATTAGGCTCTAAAACTTAGCACAAATTTTAGAATAGAGAAAAGAAATAAAAAGATAAACTTTTTTATTACGAGGAAAAGAAATGAAAAGATAAGATATTTAATAAATTAAGAGGGAAAGAAAAGATATTAGCAACAAAAAATAAGTTACAAGAAAAACTAAATGATATTTCTCCACTAATTAATAACATTTATTTATTTCAAGAAAGCACATAATATTATTTTGAAATGAATTAATTTCAAATTTCATTTCTCCTCCAATACCAAACAATTAACAAAACTATTTTCATTATTTCGAGACCCATATATTTTTAAAAATGCAATATATATTATACAACAACAAGAAAACTTCAATATTTAGAACCAAAAGCACAACAAGCGACAAAAAAACAAGATAGAAAACCCCTAAATAAAACGACTCTAAACACAGATCAACATCAAACGTAAGACAAGAAAAGAAAACATCGACTAAGACTCAACAGAGTCAAGGACAAAGTAAAAGGCAAAACACACTAGATCAAATCAGTTGATCCACCATTTTTATTAAAGGGGAATTTTCAAAAATAGCAAATTTTACCAAATATTTAGAATTTATAGCAAATTCTATCATTGATAATAATTGATATGAAATAGTTATAAAAGATTATCATTGATAGAATTCAAAATTTTGCTATAAATTGTAAATATTTTAATTTATTTTATTATTTTTTAAAATGATAGAAGTTTATTAGTGTATTTTATGTAATCTTTAAAACTAAAAACAATAAATTTACACGTTTCATGAAATTAACCATAGAATCAATTCTCCTTATTTTGCTCAAACAAAGGCTTCTAACAACCGAGCATTAACATGTATTATTTGTATGCACCAATAATAATATAATCCACTTACCATAATGCCCCAATTAATTACATAATTTATTAAATTAATTAAGAGACCAAATGAAATTAAAAAGTGGTTAGGTGTTTGTCATTACTTTATTAATTAATTGATTGATTAAAAATCTAGGTTTCTTCTTAAGCCAATATTAGTAATTAATTTGAATACGCAACTTTTTAAATTAAATGGTGGGGTCATAACTATATCTACCAATACATGTTGGGTTAAACTTTTAGGAAGAAGCCAAATTAAATGATAACGCGCTTTCAAATTTTAATTTTAATGTTACCTTGTGGGTGCAAGCTGTTTATCTCACTCGTGAATCAAAATCGAAGTCATTTTTTCTTTTCTTTTTTCCACCGTAATATTAACTATTATAGTAAAGTCACATTTCATCGTGGTAAATATATCAATTAGATTTAAATTAACTATTCTTTTCAAAATTTATAATTATAATAAAATTTACCTATTAAAAAGATTGATCTATCACTAATAAATTATAAAAGTTTATGAACAATAGAAGTCAATAAATTTAGTTGTATTTGTAATTTTTTAAAAATTGTTATTTTATATTTATCATTATCATAAAATCGTTATCTATTATGACTAAATTTTAATAAAATATATCAAACTTTTATCGTTGAATATTACTATTATTTTCAATTTTTATTTATTTATTATTATTATTGTTGTTGTTAAGGTTAACTGTTAAGTTTTAAAAGGTAGAAGTCAAGGAGATAAAAAAAAGAAAAGATTAATTTAAAACTTCTTGGGTTTTCCATGTCATGTCTTCAAACTCTAGACATTTCTACTTGAGAATTAGTTTTTATTTTTTATTTTTTTTCGTTGAAGTAGGTTTTCTTTCTCTATTGGATTCTCGAGTTACATTTAAATTTTTAAGGATTTGATTCATTTTGAACTTGGATATAAGGTTATGCAGGGAATCTTTGACCTCTTGGCCTTCCCCCCCACTTGCTGCAACCCAGGATGAAACCCACTTTCAGTCCATTTTTCACATCTTAACCGAGGGGACGTGGTCAGGCCACTATGGAGGTTCGAAGAAAGGAGACGTAGTTTACGAAGTTGAGAAGAGCTAAGCTCGATAGAGTTGTAGAGTGAGAGGTTCAACTCCTCCCGTCCCAGCCTTAGAGTGAAAGAGATATCTAGCTTCCGACGCTTCTGTCCTTGACTCGGCCTTTGTTGTATTCCCTCAAAGTCATATCTTATATAAAACGCCCTCTTTTGAGACCATATCTTATTGTATTAACTTTTCTTCAATTATCGTTTATGTCCTTTGGTCCAAAATATATAGTCCATAACAAGGTCAAAGATTAAAAAAAAAAAGAAGAAAAGTGGACCTTAAACTCTTAAACAAGTCTAGGACTAAACTAGATTAATCTCATCTTATTCTTAAGCAAAAAGAGGTAGATTTAGGTTATTGTTCTTTTAAATATATTGTTATAACTTCACATGAGATATCAAGACGTTAGATCGACTTCTTTTTCTTTTTATTTTGTATGTCACCTTTTCTCAAATTATAAAGTTGTTATTAAAACACAATAATATCGACAATGTAACTTTTCTAGTCGAATTTCTTTCTTTCTTAAAAAAGTTACCGAAAGGAACTAAAAAAAATTCTAAGTTGCTAGGGATTCAAAATTTTGATTGAGAGACACAATGAATATTGTATAGTGAAATGATTTGATTAATGGAGGGCTTGGAGAGTTCATGTGAGCATAGCCATATAGGGAAATTTATAAGAAATTAAATAACATCATGATTATCATTATGAATGTATCAAAATTAATTTCACAATCACTAAAAATGAAAATAATTATAATTTCATACACGTCCATTACAAACTCAATTATTAAGAAAAATCTAATAATTAGGTAGGCCATTTAATTAAAATTGTTCTATCTTACTTCACACCCTAAAAAGGCTAGGAGTTAAATACCACACGGGTCAATATTATATGATCAAAACCTTAAGTCTATAAATTTCAAACTTTAATTTCAAAGATTATAATTTAACTTTTGTTATTTATTTATTTTATTTAAAAGTATCATCTCTTTTTAACGAACATCCATCTCATTTTTGATATTTTTTTTAAGTCTTACTATTATAAAATTATGGTAAATAACAAAATTATTAAAAATATTTATAAAATATAACAAAATTTCAAACCATCGTTATTGATAGATTCAAATAGACTTCTATCAATGTCTATCAAGTTTATGATCAGTGTATCAATATCACTATTAGACACTTATGAAATTGATCTATCTGAAATTTTTGCTAATATTTTTGGTAGATTTTGCTATATTTAAAAGATGAATTGTAAAAAATAACAAAATTAACAAACTATTTACACTTTATAGTAAAATCAATAGTTTGTATTTTTTTTATTATTGTTGAAAAAATTCTCATTCATAGAATAAAATGCTTTAAACAAAATTTAAGGATTAATATAGAAATAATTTAAAAGTTAAAGTACGAAAGTAAAAGTATAAAAAGTTTAGTAAAAGTATAAAAAGTTTACATGTATGAAGGTTTTGCGAATTTATTATTTATAAAAATGTCCCTTAAAAAAAATGAGTAAATGACTTTAGATAATAGATTTGATGGGTTTTCTTTTTTTTCTTTTTTTTTCTTTAAAAAGCAATTGATTGAGATATTGATAGAAGTGAATAATAATAATAATAATAATAATAATAATAATGAGAATATTGATTTGATTTTATAGAGTTGATTACAATAAAGCATAATGAATTATTATTCTAAATATTCTAAGTCCCTTTCATATATAATTTAGGTTAAAAGATTACAATAATATATCGACGTGTGTCGTAACCATAATAACATCATACCTATATATCGACAAAAAACCCTAAGGAAATTGATTGAAACATTTTTATTGTTTTCTTCAAGTTTAACAATATTGATGATGATTCAAATTTTTAATTTTAGAATTCAACAACTTTATATTTCATTTGTGAGCAATTTGTTTTTAATAATTGATAACCAAAATAATAAATAATAAATATAAATATAACCACAATTTATCTACAATTTATCGTAATACATTAAGATAGACTACTATCTATGTCAAACTATACCACGATAGATACATATAGTAATCTACCTTGATTTAGTGTAGTCTACCATAAATAAGATTTTTTTTTACCATTATATTGATTAGTTTGGTGGTTAATAAAACATGAAATTACAATGTTCACCTACCTAAAATTAATTATCTTGGAATTTTTTAGACCCAAATGTTTATAAATCAGATCAATTAGCTAGCCAAGAACAACAATAAAAGTATTGGCCAAGAACAACAATAAAAGCATTGGCGAGCGCATAAATGCAATTGGAGAAAGAGATTTGAGAGATTGTTTGGAAGACACTATAATAATCATTTTCTTATCACGATAAATATTATTTTGTAATCTTCAATTAACTGTAGTATTTCAAGAACTTCATTTGCTATTATTTTTACTGTAATGCATGCTATTTTCTTCTCAAGAGTGCATGACATTATAACCTCAAACTAAAATAACACACATCAAACTTAAATTATTATAACTTTGGATTGCAATAATTAACTCTTCATCCTAAATACCACATAAACTGTTGAGAAATAATTTTTAAAGACAAAAATAAATAAGGTCAAGAAATAATTTTAGTTAACTTTCATACTATTTGACAGTTTTAACTATGAGTGTTCATAAAATATTTAAAAATCGAATTAATTTGACAAATTGAACCGAACCGAATTGAAATTGATTGCATTTGGTTCGGTGCAGTTTGTGTTATGTTAATACCGCTTCTTATGCGGTTCAGTTAAAGTTTAATGTTTTAAACCGATTCTAAAATCGAACTGAATCGTTTTATTTTAAAAAAATAAATAAATTTGAAGAAATGATCATAAAAATTTTGTTTCTAAAACTCGATTAAATATGTTGACCTGAGATCCACTGGAATCTAAAATAGAAGGAAAATTTTATAGAACTCAATGGTTTGGTGGTCCGAGATTTTTCAGAATTTAAAACAAAAAGGTAAATTTTATCAAACTCGATGCTTTGGTGGCTTGAAAATCTATGAGATTTAAACTAAACCGCATATGCAGTTCAATTTTGATTTGGTTTAACACAAACATGCGATTCGATTTGGTTTCCTATGAGATTTATTTTTTCATTTTGCGGTTCTGTGTGGTTTTAGCTTGAAACCGAACCGTGAACACCCCTAGTTTCAACATAATATTTAAGATATATTCTTACTATTTTAGATTTGTGGTTTTTTTACGTTATTTATTATTTTATTCTCAAACTAAAATAGTTTACACCTCAAATATGTATCATTCAAACTCAACTAAAATAATCTTAGATTCTATTTGTTATAACTCAAATATAATACACTTTAGTATCTAACTTCTTGTCTCAAATGTTTTCTTGAAGTTTAATTTTTCTTTCTTTAATTTAAAATTTTAGTTTTAAATATAAATTTTTAAATTTTGAAAATGCTAATAATTTAACTTTTATGCATAGAGAGATGCAAATATTGGATAGAAGTTATGAGAAAATAGTAATTTTTCAAAAACTAAACAATAATAACAATAAAAGTTTTCAATGTTTCTAATAAATATTTTTTTAGTACAAAAAGAATAAGATGATTCAAACCAAATTGCTTACGAATTGTGATTATTTGCTCGTATGTGAATAGTTTTATGTATATGACCTTTTTCAAACTCAAATATTAGATCTATCATGTTAAATAAACAAATAAATAGTTTATTGCAATTTATTCAATTGGGCATTTGAATTAAATAATTATGAAAACATCTTTCCTCTATTAAAAAAAAAAAGTAAAAATAGCAACATTTTAAATCATATATACTAAATCAAACTTATTTTTCTGTTTAATGTCAAATTTTAATTGTTCTTTTAATATATCTGCTCAATAAAATATAATCATTATTGAAATATTAATCTCAATAATGTATAAAAAATGATTATAAAAATTTGTTGATTTAATTTATTGTAATTATAATATATAAATGAGGTTGTCTGTTGTTTATTTTCTCTAAAATCTAATATCTTATTGAACATGTATCAATTGTGTTATAAAATCAACAATTAAACGGTAATAAGATGTAAAGATTGTCACACAGAGATTTACGTGATTTACCAATAGCATGTTAGTTACATCCAAGAATAGTGAGTACTCCTATAATTAGTTGTTCGTAACATCACGTATCGAATTCAAATCATTTCAACATCAACCCGTAAAACTATTTTAAATACCCATTTTTAGAAAGTCTATCTCAATCATTTTTTTTTTGGACTTTTCAAAAGGGAAAAGGTACAAAGCTTGCTTCAAGAGTGGGATAAAATCAAGAAATTAATATACATATATATATATATATACATATATATATATATATACATATATATATA